>JACEVL010000009.1:1304597-1582097 GCA_020284085.1 Aporrectodea caliginosa
TCATCCATCTCTCTGTCTCTGTCTTCTTTCCTCTCTCCATCCGTTCATCCATCTGTCTGTCTCTGCCTTCTTTCCTCTCTCCATCCGTTCATCCATCTCTCTGTCTCTGCCTTCTGTCCTCTCTCCATCCGTTCATCCATCTCTCTGTCTCTGCCTTCTTTCCTCTCTCCATCCGTTCATCCATCTCTCTGTCTCTGCCTTCTTTCCTCTCTCCATCCGTTCATCCATCTCTCTGTCTCTGCCTTCTTTCCTCTCTCCATCCGTTCATCCATCTCTCTGTCTCTGCCTTCTTTCCTCTCTCCATCTCTCTGTCTCTGCCTTCTGTCCTCTCTCCATCTCTCTGTCTCTGCCTTCTGTCCTCTCTCCATCCGTTCATCCATCTCTCTGTCTCTGCCTTCTGTCCTCTCTCCATCCGTTCATCCATCTCTCTGTCTCTGCCTTCTTTCCTCTCTCCATCCGTTCATCCATCTCTCTGTCTCTGCCTTCTTTCCTCTCTCCATCCGTTCATCCATCTCTCTGTCTCTGCCTTCTTTCCTCTCTCCATCCGTTCATCCATCTCTCTGTCTCTGCCTTCTTTCCTCTCTCCATCCGTTCATCCATCTCTCTGTCTCTGCCTTCTTTCCTCTCTCCATCCGTTCATCCATCTCTCTGTCTCTGCCTTCTTTCCTCTCCATCTCTCTGTCTCTACCTTCATTCCTCTCTCCATCCGTTCATCCATCTCTCTGTCTCTGCCTTCTGTCCTCTCTCCATCTCTCTGTCTCTACCTTCATTCCTCCCTCCATCCGTTCATCCATCTCTCTGTCTCTGCCTTCTTTCCTCTCTCCATCTCTCTGTCTCTGCCTTCTGTCCTCTCTCCTTCCGTTCATCCATCTCTCTGTCTCTGCCTTCTGTCCTCTCTCCATCTCTCTGTCTCTACCTTCATTCCTCTCTCCATCCGTTCATCCATCTCTCTGTCTCTGCCTTCTTTCCTCTCTCCATCCGTTCATCCATCTCTCTGTCTCTGCCTTCTTTCCTCTCTCCATCCGTTCATCCATCTGTCTATCTCTCTCATCTTTCCTCTCTCCATCTCTCTGTCTCTGCCTTCTGTCCTCTCTCCTTCCGTTCATCCATCTCTCTGTCTCTACCTTCATTCCTCTCTCCATCCGTTCATCCATCTCTCTGTCTCTGCCTTCTTTCCTCTCTCCATCCGTTCATCCATCTCTCTGTCTCTGCCTTCTTTCCTCTCTCCATCCGTTCATCCATCTCTCTGTCTCTGCCTTCTTTCCTCTCTCCATCCGTTCATCCATCTCTCTGTCTCTGCCTTCTTTCCTCTCTCCATCTATCTGTCTCTGCGTTCTGTCCTCTCTCCATCTCTCTGTCTCTACCTTCATTCCTCTCTCCATCCGTTCATCCATCTCTCTGTCTCTACCTTCATTCCTCTCTCCATCCGTTCATCCATCTCTCTGTCTCTACCTTCATTCCTCTCTCCATCCGTTCATCCATCTCTCTGTCTCTGCCTTCTTTCCTCTCTCCATCCGTTCATCCATCTATCTGTCTCTGCCTTCTTTCCTCTCTCCATCCGTTCATCCATCTCTCCGTCTCTACCTTCATTCCTCTCTCCATCCGTTCATCCATCTGTCAATCTCTCTCTTCTTTCCTCTCTCCGTCCGTTCATCTCTGTGTGCATCCATTGTAGCTAGACTGGTGCCTACGGCGTCGGCAACAGAAGCTGACTGGAACAGAGGCCAAACGGTTGTGAGGTCACACGTGAGACTGAGAAGCTTAACCATTTATCGCTGTCCGACCGGTGCGTACCAGCCGTAAACATTTGGCCAGTGATCGAATTACGGGCATGGTGACGCTTGTGAAAAAGTGTAGAGGTAACGTTAAGTAAATTAAGTGAGGTTAGGAAAGTTCCGAGATAAGGTACGCAAGACAAAATAAAGTAAGAGACGGCAAGGAAAGGCAGAGACAGAGATAGATGGATGAACGGATGGAGAAGGGTAGGACGAAGAGAAGAAGGAGGAAGAAGAAGAAATAAAATACAGCCCGTAAAAACAAAGTTTTTACTATATCCATCTAGTATCCTATAACGTGTACTCTGAAAATAGTCCGCGTTCATTTTACAACATAGCATGCGTTTAATGAGGCAGCGCACCCGTGTCTGTTCCGGCCAATGGCAACGCTGGCCAATGGCAACGCTGCGTATCGGAAAAGGGGATTCCCCGATTCGAAAAGTTGAGTCCCCGATTCTATAAGCTAGCCTTTTTGGGGAGCTGAAATTTTGATAGAATGAAGTGTCTGCGAGGCGAGTCTATCTGCCAAGTTTCATGACGATTGAATGATTGTAAGTGATCGAATTAGTCGTCGCAAGATTTGTCAAATCTTGCGACGACTAATTCGATCACTTACAATCATTCAATCGTCATGAAACTTGGCAGATAGACTCGCCCTCGCAGACACTTCATTCTATCAAAATTTCAGCCTTTTTAGCCTGTGGCTCAAGCAAGCAATCAAGCAAGCAAGCAATCAAGCAAGCAAGATTCCCGCAAGTTAAACTAGATGGATAAAAAAAGAAGAAGAAGAAGATGAGAGGAAGAAGAGGATGAAGAAGAAGAGGAGGAGCTTGAGGAGGAGGAGAAGGAGGAGGAGAAGGAGGAAGAGGAGAAGGAGGAAGATGATGAAGAAGAAGAAGAAGGAGGAGGAGGAGGAAGATGATGATGATGAAGAAGAAGAAGAAGAAGAAGAAGAAGAAAGAAGAAGAAGAAGAAGAAGAAGAATGCGAAGAATGCGAAGAATGCGAAGAAGAAGAATGCGAAGAATGCGAAGAATGCGAAGAATGCGAAGAATGCGAAGAATGCGAAGAAGAAGAATGCGAAGAAGAAGAAGAATGCGAAGAAGAAGAAGAATGCGAAGAAGAAGAAGAAGAAGAAGAAGAAGAAGAAGAATGCGAAGAAGAAGAATGCGAAGAAGAAGAAGAAGAATGCGAAGAAGAATGCGAAGAAGAAGAAGAATGCGAAGAAGAAGAAGAATGCGAAGAATGCGAAGAATGCGAAGAAGAAGAATGCGAAGAATGCGAAGAAGAAGAATGCGAAGAAGAAGAAGAATGCGAAGAAGAAGAAGAATGCGAAGAAGAAGAAGAATGCGAAGAAGAAGAAGAATGCGAAGAAGAAGAATGCGAAGAAGAAGAAGAATGCGAAGAAGAAGAATGCGAAGAAGAAGAATGCGAAGAAGAAGAATGATGAAGAAGAAGAATGCGAAGAAGAAGAATGCGAAGAAGAAGAATGCGAAGAAGAAGAATGCGAAGAAGAAGAAGAAGAATGCGAAGAAGAAGAAGAAGAATGCGAAGAAGAAGAAGAAGAAGAAGAAGAAGAAGAAGAATGCGAAGAAGAAGAAGAAGAATGCGAAGAAGAAGAAGAATGCGAAGAATGCGAAGAATGCGAAGAATGCGAAGAATGCGAAGAATGCGAAGAATGCGAAGAATGCGAAGAAGAAGAAGAAGAAGAAGAAGAAGAAGAAGAAGAAGAAGAAGAAGAAGAAGAAGAAGAAGAAGAAGAAGAAGAAGAAGAAGAAGAAGAAGAAGAAGAAGAAGAAGAAGAAGAAGAAGAAGAAGAAGAAGAAGAAGAAGAAGAAGAAGAAGAAGAAGAAGAAGAAGAAGAAGAAGAAGAAGAAGAAGAAGAAGAAGAAGAAGAAGAAGAAGAAGAAGAAGAAGAAGAAGAAGAAGAAGAAGAAGAAGAAGAAGAAGAAGAAGAAAAGAATGCGAAGAAGAATGCGAAGAAGAAGAAGAAGAAGAAGAAGAAGAAGAAGAAGAAGAAGAAGAAGAAGAAGAAGAAGAAGAAGAAGAAGAAGAAGAAGAAGAAGAAGAAGAAGAAGAAGAAGAAGAAGAATGCGAAGAAGAAGAAGAAGAAGAAGAAGAAGAAGAAGAAGAAGAAGAAGAAGAAGAAGAAGAAGAAGAAGAAGAAGAAGAAGAAGAATGCGAAGAAGAAGAAGAAGAAGAAGAAGAAGAAGAAGAAGAAGAAGAAGAAGAAGAAGAAGAAGAATGCGAAGAAGAAGAATGCGAAGAAGAAGAAGAAGAAGAAGAAGAAGAAGAAGAAGAAGAAGAAGAAGAAGAAGAAGAAGAATGCGAAGAAGAAGAAGAAGAAGAAGAAGAAGAAGAAGAAGAAGAAGAAGAAGAAGAAGAAGAAGAAGAAGAAGAAGAAGAAGAAGAAGAAGAAGAAGAAGAAGAAGAAGAAGAAGAAGAAGAAGAAGAAGAAGAAGAAGAAGAAGAAGAAGAAGAAGAAGAAGAAGAAGAAGAAGAAGAAGAAGAAGAAGAAGAAGAAGAAGAAGAAGAAGAAGAAGAAGAAGAAGAAGAAGAAGAAGAAGAAGAAGAAGAAGAAGAAGAAGAAGAAGAAGAAGAAGAAGAAGAAGAAGAAGAAGAAGAAGAAGAAGAAGAAGAAGAAGAAGAAGAAGAAGAAGAAGAAGAAGAAGAAGAAGAAGAAGAAGAAGAAGAAGAAGAAGAAGAAGAAGAAGAAGAAGAAGAAGAAGAAGAAGAAGAAGAAGAAGTGGTAGAAGAAGAAGAAGTGGTAGAGGAGGAGGGGAGAAGGGAGGAGGAGCAGCAGCAGATGGAGCAGAAGAAGAAGAATGGAAGAACAACAAGAAGAAGTGTTAGAGGAGGGGAAGAGGAGAAGAGGAGGAGGAGCAGATGGAACAGAATAGGAGGAAAATAAGAAAAAGAAGAAGCAAAAGCTAGCTTGCTGATAGCTTTGAACACTGCAACTGTGAGGATATACGTTGAAGAGACACGTACGTTTGGAATACGATACAGAAGGAAGTTGTACATGTTGAAAAAGATAGTCTTTGCTTCTAGGCAATTTGAAGAGATCGTTCTTCTTTTCAGAAGGTACAAAACACACTCCTTGTCTGTAAATGTTATCTGAGAAAAAAATCTTACAGTTTTGGATTAAAGAAAAACTACGAGTAAAAGCTAAGTAAAGATTTTAAAAGTTGGTTCGAGAAAAAGTATTTTGATCTTCTGATAAACGATTAATCGAACGCTGCAATAAAGACAACGATCGATCAGCGCTCGTGAATTATAAGCCAGGGCATAAAACGATGTCTTTTCTTGTCCCTATCCCTATTAATTGTCAATCCTGACCATCGCTCGTGTCGCTCTACACTCGGAATCAAACCAGGGAGGAAGAGAGAGGATTGCCTCTGTTGCAAACTGGCCGAAGCGAATGCAGATTCTGAATTGTTGTAAAGATCAAACGCTCCGGAGGAGTTGAGTTAAGCTGCAGATTATATTGTTTACCTTGAAACGTCACATTGCGATTTGGTATACAGGAAGATACACGAGTGTAGTCCTAAGCGTTCTACGCGTATATAGGCACCCATAGAAACCGTTTCTGTCCACCTTCTCCATGTAAGTAAGTAAGTAAGTATATCCTTTATTGAGAAGCACTAGCAAACGCACAGCACTGTGCATGGCAAGATTAACACATTCAAACAAATAAACAAAAATTTATATATGCAACCAATGAATTGAATAAGAAGCTTTGTTGTACATCAGGGGAACATAGAGGAAGAAGAGTTAGGGCTAGACCAATGTGACTTCTCTGAGTGTAGAACTATATGCTAGAAGCACTGGGTCTGAGATGAATAGGGTGTCATTGTCAAGGTCTTGGAACAAACTACAAATTTCTTTAACTGTATACAGCCTAAAGATAATTTCTTATTTTGCTTATAAATCTATGAAGAAGGATGGGAAGTGTCATCGTTTTATGCATTTCTTTTCTATTTTTACGTTTATTTTCTATGCTATCTCCTTGCTTTTCTTTGGTTGATTTCCTTGATTTTCCATTTCATTTTCTCGAATGCCTGTGATGTTCGTTCAATTTTTCCTTCGGTAATTTTGTCACTATTTTCCTTAGTAATAACTATCCTTCTAGATAGATACACTGATTTGCTCATTGAATTTCGAACAGGTGGGACTTATTGCGATCTCTTATAATTAATTTTCTATAACATTGTCTTTATCTTTTCAAAATCAGAATCTTCTGCTTGTTGTTCCCACCTGTTCGACAATTTTGTTCTGTATCATGCAAGTATATCGCATGAATGTTAATATGTAAGTTTATATACCAGAGCACCTGTGTAGCGCCCTTTTAAGTAACTCACAGAGGCGCTGAGGCACTGCTACCTATGAATCACTGAACAATGTGTCTTAAGTCGAGCGGATAACGTTTCCTGAACTGTTAAACATGCTAGTGATCGTATATGTACGGTGGCATCTCACACAGCCTACATCTACATCTACATCTACATCTATACTTCTATCCAAGATCCAACCATGCATGGCCCTCTGGATATTGACATCTAGAGGCCCAATGATCCAACCGACTTCACACATTAATATCACTATTAGGCCTACATGACTGTATTACGAAAACTTTTAAGGCGTGCAAAGTCGCACAGAAATGCAAATCTGGGGGAAAGACGCGCCCAGCTGGTGCCGACGTGCGAGAGCTCGGGACCATGAACTGACCTTGGGAACCTGAACACAGCCGACGGTGGTCGGAACAGCTTGAGACCGATGTGAGGAGCTCCGAGATGTAGTCTGGTGCTGAGCCAGCGATCGAAGCCCGACCCATGAGGAGCAGTTTAAACTGCATTTATTCTCTTATCGACGGCGAGCCAACGCAAGGTGTGGCGCATGTAAACTGATAATTAATTACGTGCAAAAACCTGGCTATATATAGGTTGGCCACGACTCGGGCAGCGCAATAAAGGAGCTGACGAATACGAAAACGTGGAAGGCCTACCAGGACTGAATTGCAGTAGTCAAGACATGTCATGATGATGGAATGGACCAACGTCATGACGGCGTCTTCGTGCGACAGATTACGCCGTATGACTCTGATCCAGGGCTGTTTGTTAAAGGTTTTACAAATTTAGAAATTATAAATGGCAAAAATGGCGTCTTTTTAAGTCTCTTGGCAATTGTTGTATCATCTTTGTTCATTTCGTTACGGTACATGACATTCTACGGTTCTACTGCTCTAGTTAATTTCATTTATGCATCTGATTAATTTAAACGGTAGGGCCTAGGCTATTCATGCCCTTTTTATGAGTTTTATGACACATAATAGGAAAATCTTAGAAAAAGTTTTTAAAAACCCAAAAAATCAAAAAACAACTTTCAGATTGAAAAAGCTTGGATTTTTTGCACCTCTGCTCTGATCTGACGCATTTAGTAAAAGCAGGTCCAACAGAGTGAATTTACGTGGTCGGCTATCGTCAGTCCCTCGTTCAGAAGAAGGTACAGATCACGAACGACGTTCAGCGGAACTCAGTTCGGAAATGATGTAAGAATCCCATTCTTATCAATGTCTGATAGCCTGCTTTGAGATCCGAACCAAATGGACGGCGCAGGGTTTAGCCGAAGCCGATTGGAGGACATCCAGGCATGCATGGCTGAATGCCATCAATCGCCTCCAGAATCCTATAAACGCAATGGAGGGCGTCAGATGGGTGGCAGGTCGCGTAAATCTGGACGTCGTCAGTGTAATGATGAACCAGCGCCGCACCAAGGGCCACGATGACCTGGGTCAGGACCGCTGTCTACAGGATGCTACAGGAGCGCGCCTAAATACGGATACCTGAGGTACACACCACACTGCAGGTCTGAGGCAATATCGACTCTCGTCGTACGCCCGTCAAGGAAGGAGCACATCCGGTCGAGCGACCGACCGACCAGCAAAGACGTAGGAGATGCGGAGACGGGGTCAGAAGGATGGTGTAGCGCTGACATCGAGTAGGGCGAGTAATTAACGAGACTCTTCCAGCGTCAAGGGTTACTCAAGGGTCCTCCGACTGATTTAACGCATCAACAGCATAAACACTCCGTAAAAACATCGTCTATATCAAACCGTTAACTGTGCTTCATGTAGCTTTACAAGAAAGTCATGACTTCTTGTAGCAGACACGGCTCATTGTGGACAGTGTCTGCTGCTAATGAACCAATCATGTAAAGTACTTTATATACTTTGTGCATGGTGTTTCACAGTAAACATATGAATGTGCTCAGGTGTATGCTATTGCGTAGATGTATGTCTGCGTGTCCATGTAATTAAGTATGTTATATGTATGTATATGTATGTATGCATATATAGGGGAAAGGCTTGTAATATGGGCCACTGTGTAATATGGGCCTCGACTGTATTTCCCACCTATCCTGTCTGCGGAGAGCTCTTACAGTGGGAAACCATCCGTATATATATGTTACAGGCAATGTGTAAAATCAGGGATTTTGTAAAATGCCTGAAATTTTTAGGCAATTTGTAAAATCCCCAATTCACTCGGGCACTTTACAAAATCCCTGAAAACCAGGGATTTTGTAAATTCCCTGAAATCTTATGATGAAAATTTGAAAGATTGCCTGAAAGTGACGAAAATTATCGAAGTTTTACAAAATACCTGAAAAAACAAAGGATTTTGTAAAATCCCATAAATCTGATGATTACAGGCAATGTGTAAAATCAGGGATTTTGTGAAATTTGTAGGCAATTTGTAAAATCCCCAATTTACTCGGGCACTTTATAAAATCCCGGGATATAAAAAATCAGGGATTTTGTAAAATCCAATAAATCTGATCATGTCCGCCTTTGGCTGCGTGTCCGACATGTTCGCCGGCTATGTTTCAAGTCATGTGGTCGGGGCCGTGACTTGTTTGTTCCTTCTCCTTAGGAGCCTACATAGAGCTTTGAGTTGTCGTGACGGATTGTCAATTAATAGGAATAAATAAATAAATAAAATAAAATAAATAAATAAATAAATATAATTAAATTTATTTATTTAATCAATTAATTAATTAATTAAATTTAATATATAAATAAAAATAAATAAATAAATAAAATAAAAATAAATAAAAATAATTAATTATTAATTAAATTATTAATTATCTAATTAATTAAATGAATTCAATAATTAAATTTATTTATTCATATAATTGTTTAATAAATTGTTAAATAAATAATTAATAATTTAATTAATTAATTATTTATTTTTATTTCTATTTATTTAATAAAATTAAATAAATAATTATATGAATAAATAAATTTATTTATTCATATAATTATTTATTTTATTTTATTTTTTATAAAAAAATAAAATTAAATAAATAATTATATGAATAAATAAATTTAATTATTTAATTCATTTAATTAATTAGATAATTAATAATTTAATTAATTAATTATTTATTTTTATTTTTATTTATTTTTATTTTATTTTATTTTTTTTATTTAGATATTAAATTTAATTAATTAATTAATTAATTAATTGATTAAATAAATAAATTTAATTATATTTATTTATTTATTTATTTTATTTTATTTATTTATTTATTTATTCTTATTAATTGACAATCCGTCACGACAACTCAAAGCTCTATTTAGGCTCCTAAGAGGAAGGGAACAAACAAGTCACGGCCCCGACCACATGACTTGAAACATAGCCGGCGAACATGTCGGACACGCAGCCAAAGGCGGACATGATCAGATTTCTGGGATTTTACAAAATCCCTGGTTTTTTATATCCCGGGATTTTATAAAGTGCCCGAGTGAATTGGGGATTTTACAAATTGCCTAAAAATTTCACAAAATCCCTGATTTTACACATTGCCTGTAACATATATACTGATTTCAACTTCCTGTTCTGGATGTGTGCCTTTACTAATAACTTCTGCCCGAAAAGCATCAACGTTTATGTTTTGATACATGTTCCTTATAAGACTTGTTGAACTTCAACAAGTACGTGTTATATAGTTTAGGATTTCATCTATGGTATGCCCTGATGTTTCAGAAGATAGACAATTTCTTTATTATATAAAAACATACATGTAGGCCTAACTTTGTTGATCTATAATACATTCGTCGATCACGCTATAACAGATTTCCCCGAATCACACCATTTTTGTAATATGGTTCTGTGATCGAATGTGTAATTATGGGCCATATCTTTATGGAATGAGACAGTAGAAATAGGCCGTTATGGCTATTTTTCCATGTAACCGGTTCTCAGTGTTATTCACATTAGGCATAGGCCAAATTGTTTCTTAATGGTTATCCTAGTAAGTTTAATCTCAGGAAATCGTTTTTTACTGGTTTAATATTAGTCTGCGGCACGGAAACATTGCAATTCCATCTTTAAAATGGTGGCTCATATTACACACCCGGTCGTGTAATATGAGCCACTTTCCGTATTTTGAAAAAAAGTCGTTAAAAATTTACTTGCACAGATTAAGGAATCATTCCTTCATGTTTGGCAACAACTCATGCCAAGTAATGCATGGAATAAATAAACTACACGCTTAATTGGTTCTGTGCTTTGAAATAGTAAAAGTTTCTTAGCGGGTCCATATTAGAAGCCCTTCTCCTATATATTACACGTGATATGTAAAAGTCATGCAAAGCCTGTTGAACGGAGTTTCCAGGCGCTCTAGAAGAAGTCAAATATGTTTAAAAGCGATATAGGCCTAGCTGGTAAAACTAGTCCTGACGTGGGAAATGTCGAAACCGCTGCAGTGGTTGGAAGATGCATAGCAGAGAAGATGAAGAAGATTCGAAGGAGAAGAAGAGGTGTAGGAACTTCTTCCGGAAGTTCCGGAACGCGCCGGTTAATAAGTTGGACTCCCTGATCGACGTGGCTTTTGTGGGCGCTGAGAAATGTTAGAAGATTTACATTACATTACATTACAACGTACAGCAAAATAACCGCAGTTGTACATATTATGATAGGCCTATTTATTAGGCTAAATACATGTCACATATAGGATGTAACTGCTTTAACATACTGTCTTCATTCAGGCTTTCAACGATTGTTCAATGGTTTATATAACTCCGACTGATTTAACGCATCAACAGCATAAACACTCCGTAAAAACATCGTCTAGATCAAACCGTTAACTGTGCTACATGTAGCTTACAAGAAAGTCATGACTTCTTATAGCAGACACGGCCCATTGTGGCTGCTGAACACTAACAGACAGTGTCTGATGCTATGAACCAATCATGTGAAGTACTTTAAATACACTTTGTGCAGTTTGTGGTGTTTCACAGTAAACAGATGAAGGTGTCTGGTTGCATTGTTTGTAATGTCTGGTTGCATTGTTTCTAATGTCTGACCACTTAGTTTTTTCTGTTTTTGGTGTGTATAGGCCTAATTGCTATCTGGCTGCGCCACAGACTATAAGGCCGTGAAAGATCGTTGATATTTTACACATGGTGCTTATTTATTTTGACACTATAAATCGAATCCTAATGACACTACCGTCTGTTCCGATTAATTTCCCAATTATTTGAACAAATATAATATATCTTCATATACTTAAATGTAGGTGTATAATGCATACACACATAAATATTAATGTAGGCGTATATTATGCCTATGCATATAAATAGATGTAGGCCTAATGCACTGCAAGCCGATTAGGAGAGCCGTTGATCACGTTGATCGCTGTATACCGTTTGACAAACAGCCTTCCAACAGCAGCTGTCCCAACTCTAGATCAAACAAAATAATAACAAATAAGATTTATTCACACAATGCCATTGCATGCGTAAAATATTTGCTTAGATAAATTATTAATCAAGAAACACTCGAGAAAAACAAGTGTTTGCGCGCACTGATGCATATATATATATATATATATATATATATATATATATATATATATATATATATATTATAGCTTTCGTTGTTTCGTTCAGCCTTCGTCATTTGTGTTGTTTTCCACATTGTGCATGATTGCTCTGTTTTGTACAGCTGCTTTCAACTGTCTTTTTGCTATACATTTCAAGGCGCCCTGTGCATTAACAGTCTACATGCTGCATGGTATAGGCCCTAAATCTGAAACCGAAATTAGACCGGGACGTTCGCCCAGCAGTCCGAAAGGATACCGAGACAGATCGAGACCTTGCATGGGATTCCGAAATGAGACCGAGACCTATATAGCTATAGAGACTTATACACGAGACCGAAATGAGACTGAACCGTTCTTCAAGCTGTATTTCACTGCAGGAACGTCATTTAAGCTCTTCAGAGGATGGGGAAAAATTTGAGGTGTAAAACTTGGCCAGCTTTGTGTTAAGTCTACATGTGCAAAACTGTGGTTAAATGATCTAACATATGTTTTCTTCTTGTTCTTATTTATTTCTGCCTACTATATTTGATTTTGTGCTGTCCTAGACTCCTATGTAGTGCTGTCCTAGACTCCTATGTGGTGATGAATATTATTATACGAATGTAAAAGAGGTGCATGATCACTATACTAGGACGGTTTAGAGATGTCAGAGATGTCATAGTAGGCTAATGTGTTATTGAGAATATGTCAAATAAGAAAAGAAATACCCCTTTGTCTGCACGCTCCGGGTAGCAGAGGTAGAGTTCTGTACCTGCACGGAGCAGCAGTTCCGCGTGTTGCTCGAAGGAGCGCAAGTCCGGCCTCCGGAGTATTTCGAAGGGCTTAAACGTCCTTCCGTCGATCGGTAGCCAAAGTCAATCAACCACACGTCACTAGGTTAAGACACGACTTTGTTATCGACGTCAAATTCAGCACTCATCACAACAGTCGAACACGGCTCTCTCTCGTCACAAAATCAGATGCAGCCTCTCTCTCCAGTCACAAAATTAAATGCCCCATGCAACTCTATCAGAGCTCTCTTATTTATACCAGAACCCCAGCCCAGCTAACTTAGCTAAAGGGTCACCTAGGTCAAACGAACTTATCCTAACGTACGATAATCTAAGGCGGTGAACTTAGCTAAGGCGGTGAACCAAGCCTACCGAACTTAGCTAAGGGGCCCGGGTGAACCAAGCCTACCGAACTTAGCTAAGGGAGTGAACCAAGCCTACCGAACTTAGCTAAGGGGGTGAGGGAGGCGACGAACACGGGTGACAAACAAGGATGGTTCGGCGACCGAACTATTGGTCGACGGCAGCAGGAGGCAAGGGGAAACCAAACGCCAATGAGTCCAAGCGAACATGGGCAAAGGTGGACGAACACGGGAGGCGAACAAGGAGAGAAGGCGACCGAACTATCGGCCGAAGACAGCAGGCCGAGGCAAGGGGAAACCAACCACCACCAAGGCCCTGGGACACGGGCGAGGAACCACGGGCGATGCACCGCTAAAAATTGCCACAATCCACCCCCACTACGATAGGGAATGCCCCCTATTCCCTCAGACGGGAAATCGGACCAACTGGTCCATCAAACAAAAGCTACATCGACCAATGCCCGGTCAACCATACAGCAACAGAAAAAATGGCCAAGGAGTCCGACTCTCCCAAGTCCAACAAAAGTCCCACTAACATCGCGCGGCCAACGGGCCAAATGCCTACAAATACAATGTCCAGACATGTCCAGCCAGCTCTCGCGGCTATGGACCGAACTATCGGTCGATGGCAGCAGGAGGCAAGGGGCAACCAAACGCCAATGAGTCCAAGCGAACACGGGCAAAGGTGGACGAACACGTACATGTAGGCCTAGTAGTACGGCGTATACGGTAGGCGAACAAGGAGAGATGGCGACTATCGGCCGAAGACAGCAGGCCGAGGCAAGGGGAAACCAACCACCACCAAGTCCTATGGACACGGGCGAGGAACACGGGCGGCATCCGAAAAATTGCCACAATATTTAAAAATTTATAGATGATAAACTGAGCTAAGAATGAAATGTCAATTATTTAGTATGTGAGCACGAATTAAATTCTTAAAGTGAGGGAAACTTGTGGCATTTTTAATAGCACATATGGTAATTATATTCCATAATAGGCCTTAGCTATATTATATAGCCTATAGTAGGGCCGGCCTATGGTACGTCCTTGATATCCAATAGCCTAGAGAATTTAGGCCTACAGCTATAGGTGCTTGTTCTAGCGAAGTGGCACATGTAGGAACGGTTACTTGGCAATCGCGAAGCAATCATGATTCGATCATGACTAGAATTTATGATAACTTTAATGTTTCTGTGCATTTACCCCCCCCCCCGCCTGGTGGGGACTGGCGAGCGAAAGGGACAAATCCCGAATAGAACGACTGATCATAACAGATTAAAACGCTCTGGTTTTATTAACCCTCAGGCTACCAAGGTTTTTTTGAGACATCGGCTACCAAGGGGGGGGTTGAGACGACCCCCTGGATTTCGTGTTTGGTTTCACATATCATAACTTGTAATACAGCATTGGATTCAGCATTCATTTCTGCACAGAATGGTATATTTAGTTGTACATTATGTGAATGCACCTCGAAATTACATCACTTTTAACAACGGAACCCCCTTAATTAGCGATATTTTATATTATTGCATACATTTTGTACTTTTTGGATAAACAAATATAAAATTATTTGTGTTTTGAAACTGATTTATATATCCAAGATACAAACATACATCCCTACCAGGGGCGCAACCACGGTCCAGAAGTTGGGGGACCTACTGAAATGTCTGAATGTGGGGGGGTGTGGAATTGCGAGCGCCGAAGCTGCGATTGCCGAAGGCAAGAAGCCCCTAACGACTAGGGGTAGCCTACGGGGGAGCGTCGTAAGCTCCCCCATCGGGGCCTGGGGCGGAGCCCCAGAAGCCAACGCAATTTTGAGCATTTGATACCAAATGGAGTACATTTTGGGCTCTAATTTACCTCAAATTTTTCACCGATGATTTCGATGTAAAAGTAGGTACCTAAACCATCTAAATCTGTGAAAAAATATGACTTTATTATTATAAATAAACTGAGATTTTAGGTTTTAGAAAAACACCACTCGCAGTCGCAGCATTAAAAATTGAAATGTCCTCCTAGGCTTCTACCGCGAGCCTTAGTCGAATTGCAAAAATCGAGATAAGTAGGCCCTACAGTTTTAGAGTGAAATTATACAGCAACATTCTGCACTGAATTCTTACAGACTCAATTGAGTTTAGCGGCTTTAGCCTTACCCTGTATTTTATCGGCCAGGTCCAGTGATTTGTTAGGGGAACGGACCTACTAGAACGTCCGAGTGGGGGGGGGAATTGCGAGTGCGGAAGGCACACAGCCGCGAATGACGAAGGCAAGAAGCCACTAACGACTAGGGGTAGCCTACGGGGGAGCGTCGTAAGCTCCACCATCGGGGTCTGGGGCGGAGCCCCGGAAGCCAACGCAATTTTGAGCATTTGATACCAAATGGAGTGCATTTTGGGCTCTTCGAATCTTTACCTCAAAATTTTCAAAAGTTGGGGGGACGGTCCCAAGCTTTTCGAAAGTTGGGGGGGACGCGTCCCACGGGTCCCATAGGGTGGTTGCGCCTATGATCCCTACATATGTTTATATACGTATAAATATACATCATGCATATATATCCATACATATATATCGGCTTACGTTAATTGTGATGCTGTATTCAGCCATTTTCAAACAGATTACGCGTATTATTATTTATTTTAATCACTTCTGGTTTTCAAAAGACAAACATGTAAGTATGCAAATGAAGCCCTACATTCCCTCTAAATAATGGTATCTTTGTTTCTCTTCCAGGAAGACAAATGAATACGCTACAGACAAAAACTAAGGGGAGTGCTTCCATTCAGCCATTTTCACGCATATTACGCGTATTATTATTTATTTTGATCACTTCCGGTTTTTATAAGACAAAGATGTAGGTATGCAAATGAAACCCTGCATTCCCTCTAAAGAATGGTATAATTGTTTCTCTTCTAGGAAGAATAGTCAATAAGCTATAGTCGAAAAACTATATAAGGGGGTAACCCCCCTCTGGTACCTCGGGTATATCGGGTGTAACTTTTGAATGGCGTGAGATACCTCCATGATGTATACCTCAAAATGTGCGCAAATTATCCTGCTACAGCTACCTAAAATGTCAAAATTATATTCCATATGGAACAAGTTTGCGAAGCAAAAAACCTATGGGGTCGTTCCAACCCCCCCTTGGTAGCCCGAGGGTTAAGTCAGATTGCCCTTCTACAAATGTTCTTGCTAATAAAGCAGACGCTGTACTTTATAAAGCCGTTCTCTTAAATGAAAATCATTCACTCAGATGCCTTTTTTCCTAACCAACATTTCACGCCCTATATATTTTTCTTAGGGTCAGACCACAGTATAAATAATTACACTTATACTGTGGTCAGACCACATAACTTTAACCTTCCTGACAATTAGGACTCACGAAATTTTATATCTCGTATAGCCTACGTTATTCCTGAACTCTTACGTACTATATATATATTATAAGCTTCATACTACAATATCTAGATATATTTTTTGTCTATGTACACCTACAACGATATGTCTGTTGCTAACGCAATAAACGAATAGTATATAAAAATATATGATGATGATTAAATTTTATCTTGCTTTGTGTGCTGATTCGCGATCGATCCTGTGCCTCCATGCTAGTTTTTGTACGTAGCGTATTCCGCTGCTACGAGCGTTGTAAACATAGCGCTAGAAAATAACAGATTAGTCCTTCGACATATGATCACGATGACCCGGAAGGAAATTCTGTGCAGAAAAATAAATAAAATGGGATTTCGCTTTAAAAACGGATCATTTGACTATGAAATATGATCTGTGACCCACTTCAGCGATACACTGTGTGCTAATGCGTGCATTTTTAGAAAAGAGCAAACGAGAGACGAGTGTGAGATTGTGTGTTTGTGTGTTATATATTTTACGTGGCACAGAATTAGACTGGGTGCGTTGTTGATACGGTTGAACGGAGATGTCACCAACATGGCTGACACTTGCCAATTATATCAACGCCCACTGCTTTTTCTGCTTAACCAAATTAAAGATCCAAAAGTTTCAGCGACAGCCGTGGTATTCATGTTGCTATTGTTTGCGTTTCCGAGGTTAGTAGCAAGATCTGTTTTTTCGTTTACGTTTTTCTTGTATATGCTTTAATTTTCTACCGGAAGTTTCAATGATCAAATCAATCTAGGGTCGTGAGTACTTTCTTCAGATTTGCTATCAGGTTTGCCGAATTTTGATCTTGCTTAGAACACTGCCTAAGTGTCCTTGTCACGTGCAGTTAACAACTACTTGCTTACTTTGTAATACCAACCAACACAAACGTGGATTTCTGCATAAGTATTGCAGCATTTTAGAATTGATAGCGCTTGTATACTTCAAACCTCGCGACCAATTTGCATTTTCCGGGCTTGGTTGGATGGTCGGTCATATGTTCTCTGTCAAGACTGCTTTTGGCTCAGTGAGGTGTGAGGCATATTGATTTCCATGATTGGCTGGCTTCTTCCACTTCATCTAGCACTACCCAGGTCTTCTGAGTAGCGCAACCCCCATCTAACACCCCTTGTTATCCACTGAAGGCGTTAACATGTTTGCTGCCAGGGTTCAGGCACTTCATTCTTGATCCAATGCCCTTCTTTGCCACAAGTATATTTTCCTATTTATCTTATGTGCAATGAAGATGCTATGTGCTGATTTTCAGCAGAAAATGTCATATTCTATATCACATAGCAGGTGATGGGCATTTGGGCAGTTTTGTGGTTTTCTTATTTAATAATAATAATAATAATAATAATAATAAAAATAATAATAATAATAATAATAGACGATTTATATAGCGCGTAGCACAGCCGAGGCCTAAGGAAAGGGCGCTGTAGTGTACATGAGTTCAACAAATCAATCAGTCATATGATTGTTTAAACAGATAGGTCTTGGGCTTTGATTTTAATGTCTCCAGAGATGGCATATTCTTTACATGGTCTGGAAGACTGTTCCATGCATTGGGTCCTGCGACAGAGAAGGAACAGTCGCCAAACCTCGTAGATGACCGCGGCACCTGTAGCAGATTTTTTGATGAGGATCGTAGCCCACTTTTGTTCCGGTTGTCTGCGACCCGGATGCAGAAGTCTGAGATGTGGTCTGGCATTCAATCATTCAATGATTTGTAGGCTATCAAGCACAGCTTGTAGATGATCCGCTGGGAACACGAAGCCAGTGTAGATTTTCACTCAGCAGGTCTGTGACACGATCAGATGGTGTCCAGCTGTATATGACAAGTGCGGCAGAGTTAAGCTCTGATTGTATCCGGTTTAGCTGACAAGTCGGCAGACTCGCCAGTAGGCTGTTGCAGTAGTCAACCCTGGATTTATCCCAGACTCGGATAGAATAGAGTGCTGTGACCTCCTAGTCTACTACTTCTGCTCAAGTAAGTAAGTAATTGTGATCACAAACACAATATTTAAGGTGAAAATTAAATTTACTAGGGAAAACTATCGCCATATTTGCAAAGTTGAAATTTCACTCCAATGTTTTAGCACTGTATGGTGAAAGGTTTTTATGATGCTATTGATTCACTTTGTTGCGGAATACTTACTGATTTACTTGAGTGGAAGTAGTTGGCATGGAAGTCGCAGCACTCTCTATTCTATCCAAGTCCAGGATGGCCATATTTATTTATCATGGTGATGGTCGCCACCGGACGTATGAAACCTCTACTGTTATCATATATGCTGTATAATGTATACGTTATTCATAATAAAGTAAACTTGACAAGGTATATAGAAAGTAACAGTTATGGCACTTTGAAAGTATAGCTTTTAATTTGTTTTGTATAAATCTGAGAAGTGACTTCACCAAACAAAATGTAATGTCACTTATTTGTCTGAAACCGATCAGGTCAGCATCGCAAATTTTGTGTTCAGTCGTTGTTTTAGTGTTTTTAAAAAATTTCTGAATCGTTAGTTATGGCTGCGATGATTTAAAATCTGCTGATGCACACAGAAAAGCTGGTGATTGCTTGCGGGTTTCAGGCATCTATTCACATTTTCATCCATAATATTTTGTCACTTACATATTATGTTGCTGTATAATTTACTATTGTATTTACAATGCTTACAATGTGTATTGTATTGTATTGTATTGTATTTGAACACTTGTTATAGCGCCCCTACCAGATTTCCCATTCAGAGGCGCTCCCGACTACAGCGCGGACACTGAATCGGAGTTTCACGCCGAAGCGCATGAGCAATTGCGAGTGAAGGACTTGCCCAGGGTCCCTACTGGCGACTTTGAGGTGGATTCGAACCCGCAACCCTCCAGCTGCAAGGCACCGAACATACCCCAAACCACCGCGCCCCAGTTGTAATGTAATGTATTGTATTGTATTGTACTCCACGTTTATAATGCGACCGAGCCACCCGCAGTAAAGATCCGAGAAATTAATCTCTGATAAACCGACCGGGTATCGAACCCGGGGCGCCGGCGTGGAGAGCAGGCTACCAACCCACTCGGCCACTTGTTAATTGTTTCTATGCCTATCATATCAGCCTAACATGTTTAAGGCTTACAAATAACATTTACAGTTTTTGTGTGTGTTTCTAACTGTTTTGTAATGCTGACTTATTTTATGGTGCTAGAATAACATTCAAATTTATTTATGTAACAAGTTCTTGTTATAGTGTGGTGTTGTATACTTGTTACATATCTGGAGGATTAAGAAATCACAGCAATACTCTGTGCACATTTGATATTACATTTTATTTAGACTAATTTTGTTGTTTTGCAGTAATTTCATTTTCACACAGTACGTTGATAAGTGTGATGTAATGATGACAATTTCTATAGCATCGTCAGTAGCGAATGGCAGGATAAATCTCTGTCGTTCCAAAGCAACAGAAGTGCTGAAGCCAAGCTGTAATAGCTGACTGTTCTTTCTGATGCCAGTTCCATTTAATTGTTTTGTATTATAGTGTAGTGGTATGAGGAAGTATAGTGTTTCTTTACCTGGAAGCATGAACATTAAAATTTTGTGAAATACATTAACATATTTTCCATCTCATTCATTGCATAATTATTTTCAGCAAAATTGGCACAGGCATTTAGCATTCTTTTTATTACTTTCAATATGTTATTAATTGCAGCTACTTGAGTTTGTTAATGGTGTCATTTGGTGGAGGCTTAATTCTCGGTTATTTCATACTCAGGTAAGTGAGATTTTTATAAGTATTTTAATAACATTGTTCTTGCAGTACTTTGTTTAGACAGGCATTTCTTAGAAATTCTTGTTGTTTAAAATCACATTAGTTTTTTTCTTAAATAAAATATTTCATAGATCTATATGACATCATTATTAATGTATTATTAAATGAATACATTTTTGTAAACTTCCAAGTAACTTATGTATCTAAGCAGCTGAGTTAACTAAGTCATTAAGTATTGCCTAATAACTGCTATACTGTAACATTTTTGTAATAAAAGATGTTCTTGCTGGAGCAGATCTGTAAAAATGTAGAGGTTGTGATGGGCCTTAAAGTGCTGTTAATTGTTGGTTGTTGACAGAGATGCCAGAATATGGTGGATGCATGGTTTTCAGTTCCTGATTGAACCAATAATTCTGTTATTTCTTAAACTGGAATGCCTAAATTATTACTATTTAGCAATTTATATGGCACCAGAGTCTAATGCACAAGGTATATCACCCGATGGCGCTACCAAACCAAGCTGCAATTATCAGGTCAGCAATACTTTGAAAATTTGGAGATGAGGTTAGAGTTAGGCAGTGGTATGATATTAGATGTCATTTTACAACCTGATCAACTCTTGCTTTGTTTCAGTCCTCATGTCTTGTTGCCTAACTTCCTGCTTTCACATGTCAGAATTCAAAGGGTCAGTATGATCTTTGTTTTTGGATTAGTGTCATAAGCTGTCTGCTTTCTTTAAGTATCTTTTTTATTTCAGATTTATTTATTGCAATTTTTACTGAGCCATATGATTAATTTAATTAACGTCAAATATTCCAGTAAAATAACCCTTTCTAAAGTAAGGGTAGTACTTCAAGGTTAGTTAATTCTCATATATTATGTGATTTCAATGGCATTTTGGTGAAGTAAGAGATCTATGTATCTGCCTTCTAATATAACATTGTTTGCTCCTATTGAACGTGAATTATCAGCTTACAAGTTGTGTTTTTGATTGTTGGCGTCATGCCTGTGCTTAAGGCAAAAGATAATTTCTTTAAAAAATTTGACTGTTGGAGAACTTGACTGATAATGGCATGCAATAAATGTACACTGTTTTACCCTACTTTGTTGATGTCATAAATTACTTCAGGTGATTGTAACATTTCCAGCAACAGCTTTCAGTGTTTTGTAAATGTAAAGTAATGTAGTGCATTCATATGGTTTTCCTTTATGATATCTACACAAAAGCACCTGAGCTCTGGCACCCTAGCCCTGACATTCAAGCCCTGACAAAAGAGAGTATCTTGAAGTTGTTGCTAACAGCATCAGTGTTGTGTGCTGTAGAGATAAAGTTAAATACCAGTCATGTGAGATAGTGCTGTATAAATGTTCAGTTACAATAATACAGAGGTTGTTTTTGTAGCCTGCCAATCGGAGCGAAGAGTTGAGTCTTATTAAGAAGGTCTGCACTGTCTGTGGCAAGGAAAAGTGTGAGCGACACCGGTAGGATGAAGTGCTAAGTTTCTTATTATTTACTTCATTGTTATGTAGTATTTCTATGTGAGTAGTACATGAGTGACGTTGTGCCATCGAATGCCATGATTGCTAACTGCTTCATTTATGGCAGTGCCTTAAGTTGGAATCTTGTGTGACAGTACTTTTGTGTGTGTTCGTACAGGTGTCTAATTTCTAATCATAATTGTAACTGTTTACTTTGATGACTGTAGTTGTATTGCTAGTGAATTGCTCAGGATCATGCCATTGACCAATGTTTTGATGCAGGCATAGTAAGGTGCATAAGGTGGTTTTTCAAGCTCTTCCCAAGCATAAATGTCTGATTATATTAGGTAAGGCAATTGTGTGCATATGTGTTTGGATGCTTGATCCTGAACTGAAGCTCAAGGACTGAAGTGCAGGCTGCTGTTGTCACACTAACAGTTCAACAACAGAACAAGCAACAACAGAACAAGCCAGTTTCTATCATGGCTAGACAAAGAATGATAAATTTCATTTGAAACTCTAGCACTTAGATCCTTGATGCAGAGGTTAAAGGCCAACATGCTAACATTCCACTTGTACTACTCCAAATTTATGTCGACTTTAAAGCATGTAGATTGCCCAGTTATTGCAGGTTTAGCTTTTATTCTGGACAGATATGCTATTCTCTGAATACTTGTGCCAAGCATTTGTTTGTTCTTAGATTAATGTGAGTTATAAATTGAGTAAGATTTATTTTCAAATACAATATGACAGTTAGCCAATTGCTAGTTGAATATTGATGTGTATTTTCAAAATATAGTAGTATTATAGAGACTTGTACGTACTGTTGAAAATGCTGTTCTGAATTCTGTTATAAGACCTAACAAGTGACTGTTAGCGGGACTTGTTGTCCCTCTGGACTCGTCTCTGAATACCCACTAATTCTTTCTTTGAGTGACTGTAATGTCAATTGTTATTATTATCAAGTGTTCAGTAAACTAATTGTTTGATTGTATTTTGGGTCAGTGATTGATCTTATGTAGGGCAGTGTGCTCTGAATAAGCTGCTGGCAGACAAACGGTAGCATAAAAAGAGTGTGTCTTTTTGCTTAAAAGACTGTGTCTTTTTGCTTAAAAGACTGTGTGTTTTTGCTAAACAGACCAGAGTTAAATGTTGTTGCCTTGAAGCCATGGATAAACATCACAGTACCTGAGAAAGTTAACACTGCCCTTGAAGAGGTCAGTTATGCTTCTGTTCATAGAAATGTTCACAATTGCCTTCCAATAGTTTCCACGAGTACAGTCTTATTTTTTAGCTGTATGCTTTTTATGTAGAGATTTAACAGTGATGATGAAGTCTTATTATCACAGTCCACTCTGTCTGTGTTGTCACCATGTGAATAGAAGTTTATGTAAAAAAACACATTTTAAGAGTTATTGTTAAAAGCAACACAAACAAATGTCACTTGTAAAACAGCCAATACTTTCAGAATTTATAAGGGTCAATACTAATCTTTAAAAAGTATTAACATTTAATAATTGCTCTTTTATTGTGTGTCATTTTTATTGTGTTGCCTTTAACGATAATTCTAAAACTGCATGTTTTTGTAGTATTAATATGCGTTTTTAATTTCACAGTAGGTGTATGCATTACTGTGTTGCTTGTATAGCCTGCAGTAGCAATTGTTCCTGATTTTGTTACTTTCAGATGAACTGTTAACGATATTGGCTTGATTTTTATTTGTAATTTTTACTTCTTCTGACATGGTGAATGTGAATCTGTAGTTGCTGTATTTTTCAGTGCTCTAATGTCATTTTTAGTGCTATGTATTGACTTACATGTCAGACATTTTTATTTGTACATTACTAGAAACAGTTTGCAGCATTCTATGGGATTTTGTATGGCTTGTCCATATTTAAGTTCATTCATTATTGGATGATTAGTAATTGAATTTGTCTTTTTGTCTTGTAGTTCTTTAATCTAGTCCTGAAAGAGTTTATTTACACGTGGTACAGGTGAGCAAATGTGTTTCTTAGATGACAGGAATGAGTTTAAATGACTTTTCCAGAGTCATAATTAAATGATGTACAGGATCTTTGTTGTCTGATGCTTCTGATGACAGTTGTGATTGTAAATTTATTTAGTGCCAATTCAAGAGCAAACTGATCAGGGATGCTCTCTGTGCTAGCCTATAATGATGTCATTAAAAACTGGAATTTTATCAGTTAGCAAAACAATTTGCACAGAACACTAGCAGAGTCGGCAGTGGCGAGCCCACGCACATGTTAATACGTCCAGTCGTCCACAGTTGACGGATAGTGTTGTACTCAGAGATAGCATCACATCCAAGTTGTGTGGATAGTTTGAAGTGATGACAGATGGTTGCGTTTGCATCACTTGACACCACTTCATTGGTAGAAGATGACTGACATTGAGTCACATGTGACCAATTACTTTAACTTATCTCTGTTAGTCATATGTTTATGTCATTTGAAAATGCCTCCTGGATGTATATTAATGCCACACAGTGACACACCTCTTTACTTAGATATCTATTAACATTTCAGTGTTTACTTTCACAAGTTATTTCATCTGTACTAGGCCCAGTGTTCATAACAATGTCTTGCTTGTTATTCTTGACTTTATATAAAACTGATATAGAATCAATGCTCAAGTCCCACCAAGTAATTCACAGAATTTGCCTTACATGACGTACCAGACACTGTACCAAATTACATGGATTAGGGACGGAAACAAATTAGAGTAAAATGTAGTCATATTGAAATTCAATCAACTATCACCAACAGTTCGATATATCAGAGGCTCAAACCAAGTGAGATATTCACATCGGGCTTTATCTGACTCCACATGAACTAAAGCCATCATAAACCTTTAATACACGTACTGCAAATGCTTCTTTGGGTGAGATAGCAATGACTGTGTTACAAAAATAAATAAAAATGTTGAAAGCTTATACATGCACTTAATTTATAACTGTAAAACTAACTATGAAACATTCATGACAACTACAAACGCGTACCGGAAATTCTTAGAAAAGTTGCTAAGAATATATATATAGAATAATATAGGGTGACACGAAAGTTCGTTCACCGTTTTCAAAATGCGTTGTCTCAGTAACGGCTGCATATTTCTTTGTAATATTTTGTCAGTACATACATAAGTCAAACGAAAGATACTGGTAAGAATTTGATTATGATCCGGTCCGTGGTTGCCATTATTTATAAGAAAATGTAAAGACCACCAGTTTTTGCGGAAAAAACGGCGTTCATCAAATTAACACAGTAAAGGAAATGTGTAGCCTCGTACACAATAAGACACTGTTGTTACCTAGGACATAAAGACGTAGGCTATTAGCGTACAGTATCTTCTTTCTGCTTAATGACAGCACTGACTCTATCCGGCATAGACTGGATCAGCGTCTGAAGTGTCCCAACTGCTATCGATCTCCACGCTCGTTGGAGGCGACGTTTGAGCTGATAAACATTTTTTGGCTCAGGATCTTTATAAACGCTGAGGGAGATAAAATACTGCACAAGTTCTCAATAGGAGAGAGGTCCGGAGAGTTGGGTGGCCAATCCTTCGGCTTTATGTGTGTCGGGAGGTTGTCGTCTAGCCACTTCGTCGTCACAGCTGATGTATGACAGCGTGCACCATCCTGCTGAAATACTGGATCAGCGTCTGAAGTGTCCCAACTGCTATCGATCTCTACTTAATGAAAATGACAACGGCAGTGTCATGCAACGAAAGTTATTTCTTGACAATGATCTAGGAGTATTTCAGCAGGATGGTGCACGCTTTATGTCCTAGGTAACAACAGTGTCTTATTGTGTACGAGGCTACACATTTCCTTTACTGTGTTAATTTGATGAACGCCATTTTTTCCGCAAAAACTGGTGGTCTTTACATTTTCTTATAAATAATGGCAACCACGGACCGGATCATAATCAAATTCTTACCAGTATCTTTCGTTTGACTTATGTATGTACTGACAAAATATTATAAAGAAATATGCATCCGTTGCTGAGAAAACGCATTTTTAAAACGGTGAACGAACTTTCGTGTCACCCTATAGCTAAAAGTTCAAGTAAGAATGGGACAGCTTATGGAAACCAGATCTGTCCAGGCCTGCTTAAAGCATTGCAGAAGATTATTACTAATTAGTTTATTGTGCCAGTGTTTGATGCATAGGGCATCAACCAATGATAGATTTTTTATTTTGACCATAACAATTGAGAAGGATTGCAATGACATGGTATTGGGCTGCACAGTGCACACTGTATGGAGACCCTGTCCAAGACATTAAGGCTTTGCAGCGCATCATGGATGTGGATACGCTCACTTAAGTTTGTGCCTCTGGGTAGAGATCTTGAAGGGACACTATATAAATTTCTAGTGATTGATTGATTAGAGAGAGGCTGTTCTATGACCGTTAACACTTTAACAACGAGCTGCATTGGTTTCCAGTCATTTTTAGTACACACTCGTCGTCAAAATGTTAAACACTTGGGCAACTTCTCTCTTCCTGCCACATTAAGTCAGTTTCAGAAACTAAGTTTTTCTCACTAGACTTTGTTTTTAATGTGTTTCTGTTTTTGGTTCATTTCATTAAGAGAAGTTTAGTGTGAATTTGTTTGAATTGTTATAAATCTGAGTTGTTAATTGTGTTTTAGGGATTTGAGTGAGGATGAAGCTTTCATAGATGAAATTCGAACAAGCCTCCGGTTCATTGTGTCTGTGCTTTTGAGACGATTGGAAAAGGTAGAATTCTGACGTACTGCTTTTAAGTTATAAATTTGTTATTGTGCCATGTAAAACATGGAAAAAGTTTGTGACTTTTGAATTATGGAAGGTTGGAGACAATTAACTAAGAAAATCACTCTTTAGTGCTAGTGGCATCATTTTTTTATGATAGTGAAACATGCATTGGCCATTTTGAGATTTATTGTGCCAGTCAGTTCTATAGAATTGAGTGTTCAAAAGCAGGTTTAGGTATGGCAGGCCAATGCATTATTATTATGCATTTATTAAGCGCCAATGCCTATTGACCAAGCATTAATCGATGGTGCTGTGCAATTGTGAGTGAAGGACTTGCTCAAGGTTGCTGCACAGTAACCATCTCAGGAGAGACTCGAACCTGCACTCTTACATTACAAGGCAAATGCTCTAACCATTTAGCCACCGTGTCCAACAGTAGCATACACAGTATGCAGCATATACAACATACAAATATACAAACAGCACACTTTTATAAAGTCATTAATCTTTTTACGTGTAACTGGGAGGGATAATTGGAACCCAAGAAAGGTTTACAGTATGACAGATGTGAACAAATAGACTGATATAAATAGTTAAAGATATGACTGGGTAATTGATATACAGTACAATGCATATATACTTAAGCTAGGAGGAGGTGGATAGTGTATAAAAGTGACTTTTTAAAATTCAGTTCATGCTTTTATAAGGTTTACTTTCTGTAGGTTGACATTCCAACGCTGATAACGGGCCGGGTACTAAACACGGCACTTAGACATCTACACTTCTGTCTACAAGTGGCTAGGACAGGTCAGCGTTATTGTGCTGTAATATTGTGTTTGAGTTATATATTAAACCAGCACATATTGTGAAAAGAAATTAATATAATATAGATGAAAAACTGATGACAGTATTAATTAGGATAATTATATTGTTTGCTGGAAGAAGGCTTGTCAAAAGGTGAATTGTTATAGACTGGTTCTCCTTCATCATTTGTTTTCTTCTTGCTCTTTCTACCTTTTCTGCTCCCCTTCATGTCTCCTTTTTCTGTCACCTGTGCACGTTACTAAGCCGCGAGCCTGCGATTACCACAGCAATCTGCTTGAAGTAATCTTTATGCATCTTTTCTTTAGCTAAGTTTCGGGTTTATGCATTCACAGTCAAGGTGCCATCCTTTTGGCATGTGCCCAAGACTCCAGACCCCCACTGACAGGTCTGGGTATTACTCATAAATGATTAGCATTCTGGCACTCAGGCATAGAAACTTTAAACCCATCTCCAACCTTAATAAAACTGATTCTTGAATGTCTTCCTTATATGTATTAAGAAATGGTGTCACGACAATTCGTCTACCGACATTTCGTCTACGACACTTCGTCTACAGACACTTCGTCTAACGACATTTCGTCTACAAAGTTATTTGATATTGTCACTTTAAAATGGAAGCTGGATTGATGGAAAAAACTGTTTCCCGAAATGGAAGTGGGATTGATAAAAACATTCCTGGGTTGAAATAGAAGCTGGATTGATCTAAATAATTTTTCCCGTAAATAGAAGCTGGAAATCAACCTGGATGCATGGATGAAAATAAGTTTCCATTCAATAGAAGCTGGATTGATGAAAATAATCTTTTCAGTAATTAGAAGCTGGATTCCTGAGAATATATAGCACGTTTTAGCGAAACTATAAGAAAGCGGCCTCTGTTGATTAGCCGTAATGGATACGGATACACTTGTAGACGAAATGTCGTTAGACGAAGTGTCTGTAAACGAAGTGTCGTAGACGAAATGTCGGTAGACGAATTGTCGCAGAACCTTAAGAAATACATTACTTCGTCTCCTAATTTCAGTGACAATTTTTCTAAGCATTGTTGGTATTGAGCTACTTCTAAATGTGCTGTAACTAGTCAGTTGTCAGTGCCCCTGTTTGTCAGAAGACAGTTGTGCTGAATGAGGTTTTATTTGTTGTTTTAAAATGTGATGACTGATTTAACAGGTGTCACTGTGACAGAAGTCGAACAGTCGGTGCTTGACTTGTATGGAAGTAATTTGCACTGTGCTGTACGTAACCGTCGATCAGAACTCGACTACCTCAAGCAGATTGCTGACAGAATATTTCCTTACGTCCTTCCACCTCACTCAATCAAATGCAAGTAAGTTGTTCCGCTCTTTTCCTATTCTTTTTTACTTGTTTTCTTCTTATTTCCATGGTGCCACTGCCCAGTGGCATAACGAAGGGTTTCAGCACCCAGGGGCAAGCGTTAATGACTGCACCATTTTTTAATTTTCTTGTTGACTTTTAATCGTTCTTGTTATAGTAACCACTGAAAGCTAATTTTGCGCCCCCTTGTGCTGCCCCCCCCTCTGCTCCCCTTCGTTACGCCACTGCCACGACCTGATAACATGGTGTCGATCTCTTCTGTTACTGGACTTTTCAGAAGAGGTCCATACCTATGTAATCTGTTTCTAAAGTGTTTGATGAATGGGACAAATGAGGCCCAGCCTTTGTGATTTGTTTCTAAAGCAAGTGTGAGACAAATTAGGCCCAGCCTGTGTGATCTGTTTCTAAGTGTTTGACGAATGAGATAAACTTTTAGGTTGTTCACTTGATCAGATGGACTTCAGTGTATGTCTCTGATTGAACTGATGAAGCATTAAGGCATAAAGTGTTTCTATTATGAATAGTGTCAGTGATAAGAAATAAAAAATACTTGACAGTTCCTTCCTTTGAGCCATAAGTACTTTCTGTTGTAAAGGAATTAGTTCCTAGAAGTAAGAAAACCTTGCACTGTGCAAATTCTATATAAGTCAAAGTGAAGTGTCTGTATACAAATGTCTGTCTAGGCTGTGACAGGGACACTTGGTGATGGTGATATGTGATTGGGTCTGGTGTGTTGTTGTCTGTCTTTACAGAAGTCTGTGTGTCCTGCTGCGGGAGGTGTTGTCTGGGGCAATCGTATTGCCAGCCATGGATGTTCTAGCAGATCCAGTATGTATCTTTGTTTCAGTTACGGTTGCTGTTTCTTTTACGATGTTGTTCTTAAATTCTTTCTGCCATTTGCAGCTTTTGATGTGATTAAGTGAATAAGCTTGAATTGCACTGTGTTAATTTATGCTTCCTCACAATAATGGATCTGGTGCTTTTTTCCAAAAACACGATCCAGTGCTCTATAGTCACACAGGGTCCTGCAATTTTTTATGTGCACATTAAAATGATATTATGATATTCTAAACTGGTCTCACTATAGCTTACCTTATTGATGGATAATGCAGCTTGCTAAAAGTAGGGAATTTCTGCTTTTCCATTCGGTGGTGTTCTAGTTGAGTCTATTTATGAAGAACTTGAATCAGTTGCTTCGTTTTCAGCAGAAAGTTGACGAGACACATTTGTAGATCATTTGTAGATGATTCCCTTGTTTCTTTCTGTCTCCAGGGATCCAAGCAGTGCGTAATGATTGGACTACATATAGATGTAGCGTGTTTAGAGTCATTGCACTATGATTATTCAAACACATGGAACAGATACTGCTGTAAGTTTTTCCTGGGATTATGCAACGATGCAGCCTTATTTAGTGTAGACTTTGCTTGGCTCAGTCTTGGCCCCTAGCAAAGACCATCGTACCTCAGATTCAGGTTTACTGACTGTGTGTGGAAATATGTGTTTAAAAAAAAATTTAAAATAGTAACGAATACTCAGTTGTAGGTGTCAAGTGCATGGTTCTTGCATTTTATGTGGCAGTGCATTGCATTGTATATTTCTGTTTTTTTTAAACAATTATGTTTTGTGTCTTTCTACAGGACATTGTCAACAACATTCTTTTGCTTCTACTTGACAAGTCTCCTGTAAGGTTTTAGACTACGTAACTTTTATTTTTAGTTAACCTTCAGGTTTATTTAATGATTGGCTTTACTGCCTTTCACTTGTAATTAAACATAAGTTATTTAAATTTTGGTAGGTTTCGGAAACCTTTGCTTTTAAATAACCCTTGTTGTGATTTAGGAAAATGGTGCTAGAAAATACTTTGCAGATTTATTTTAGAGCTGAAGATCCTAAATAAACTGTATATTTGCAGTTGTGATAGTTGCATGAACATTGAGCACTGTTCTTATGCAGTGTGTAGTTAGGAAGGTCAACTGATGATGATGCTGTGTTGTTTTACCTTAATGTCAGAGGTTCAATTTCTGGCCAGTGATGAATTAAAGTGAATGAATTATTCACTAATTTAGTAGTGACTTTTATCGCTTGAAGTATTGAGAGATGTGGTGTCTTTGGCAACAACAGACCTGCTGCAGGATAATACTGACCTGGCTTCCACTTTTGCAACATATTACAGAGCAGCAGTATTGTTTTATTGTTGTTTTATTGTTTTGATATGAGATGGAAATGTTTTATTTCAGTTGCATGAATGTACTGATCCTCCTTCACCTATGGTCCCGATCCTTGAGTTCAGTAACTTACAAAGACCGAAAAATGATATGGTGAGCAACTGTTTGCTTTGATTTGATTTCATTTGAGGATTAATGCCAAATGGCTTCTTACTGGAACAACTGCTCGGTGAATTGGGCCGAAACAGAGGCCACTATTGTTGTTGGTCATTGATTACAACATGTTATTGTTTGTTGATGTGAGTTTTGTGTTGTTATTGTTTAGAACCTGCAGCTGAAGCTTTCTGAAATCCTGGCCGACAATGATCTGCTTTTTCCGTTCATGCAGTTCATGAAATCCGAGGCTTCAGTCAACGTTCTTCAGTTCTATCTTTCTATTGGTAGAGTTTTCTTTCTTGTTCTTTTATATTTGTTTGTTTGTGCATTGTTTCTAAAATTAACTTTTCAGTATTTAGCTTTCTGCCATGACAGGAGCGAAGCTGAGATTGGTATTAGACGGATTAGTCGGATATAAAACCTTGCTACTGCATGCAGGGAATTAGAATACAGAGAAAACTTGTGTCTGATTTGGCAAGATGCCCATTAACATAGACTGAAAAAGCACAATATGGCTCTATCTATGGGAATTCTGTTTAAGAAGGTTGTCATAAGATGGAGTTGAAATGTGCTGTTATCTTGAATTTAATTGTTAGCACAATGTGTTGTTGCAGAGGAATTCAACAGTGAGATTTTAACGCCAGAATTGTCCCAGCAACAGTTGCTGGATCTTCACCACACACTTCGTGACTTATACAACAACTACATTGACCCCAGTTCAATCAACTGCATTCAGTTCAGCACTGACATTGTGTCACAACTGAAAACAAGTCAGTCTACAAACACTACAACTACACTGATCCTAGTTCTATAATTATTATTATTATTATTATTATTTTTACCCGAGGTACCTCAGATCCCTCAGGAATTAAAAAAAAAATGTATACAAAAATGCATTCTGGGAGGGCTAGACCTCATCAAGCAAAGGTGCCTAGGAAGGCGATGGCGTTAAAGTGTTGGATTATGATAGTATTATTATTATTTTTGCAAAATGTTGTAATTTGTTCAACTATGAACTGCATTCAGTTCAGCAGTTACATTGCATCACAACTGAAAACGAGTCAATCTGAAACCCTGAGTTCACTGCCGTAATGATAAGGTGTTGTAGTCATCATATGACGGCAAATTCTTACATATGAAATGGTAACAGATTGATAATAAATTTGCCCTTCTCCCGATAACACACAATTGAATGTTGGTGTTTTGCATGAAATCGATTATTCAAGCCTTGTTGCCATCAAGAAAACTTGTTGAATAAGTGACCAACAACCATAGCATACCTTTAGCAAGCTTGAAATGGAACTCCAAACCTGACCAAACTTTGGACTTGACTGTGCTGAGGTACATGACTGCCTGTTGCTTTTGTGGCTTATCTACCATGGAACATCAAGCCTTTTGGCCTTCTCTTTCTGGTTTTGAACTCTGCTAACCATAGCCACGTCAGTGATGCAGTGTCTTGTAGTGCACCTTATTCCATTGAGGCCAAAGATTAGCACTGTCAACTCGGTTGGTCCTGAGTTGGCTGTGTTGTCATTCCAGTCCTTAGGAGTTTGTTCTTTGCGGCCCAACATACCGCTGAAATGCTTCATAAATTTTTTATTTTTTTCTATTTTTTATGATAGAGTTTGGTTTAGTTGACAACAGTTTTAGAAAGTTCTGGTGGTTCTTTTTTTGCTTTAAGCAGTTTGAAGTGTGTCAAATATGGTCATTCTTTTATCTCTTGTGAGTTGCAGGAATTCATAGAACTTGACATACTTGTTGCTCTGGTATTATCTACCAGTATCAGAACTATGAATCTATTGTGATCTTTTTGTTGTAATTATGCAGCATATCTAAGTAATTTTATTTTATATACTGTTTGAAGAAGTGTTTTGTTATCATAATAAAGGTAAATTTATTAACAAGTTTTTACTTCTTTTCTCTAAGCACTTGGAAACCACTTTGTTTGGTCCTGGTTTTGTTGTTAGGTTTGGAGCACTTCTGGTGAATCTGTCTGGAAGAGGTGCTATATAAATAAATCTGACCATTACAATTGCAACATGTGTTTGCCATTTCAGCCAATTTTGTGACAGCATTGGTTGAATTGAGTTGTAATGACTGTTGGTCTTGTACACTAATTTTATCATGTGTTATTGATATTATGTATGATCATTTTGTTGTGTGTTATGTTCAGTCTGTGATGGTGATGCTGACGGTGTTATCAGACTGCAGACAACGACTCCGCTGTTCAGGTGTAGTTTTGCTCAAACTATTTCTTTCACACTTGTGCTTATGACTTGCACGTAACCATAGTCCATAATGCTCCTTATATTCAAAATAGTCAAACGTGAGTTTGAATGTGTAGGTTTTATGATGCTAGGGTTATGTGTATATTATATATATATATATATATGATTGGTTGTAATTATATAATGGTGTATAGACTAGCATGATAAGGCATGTTAAGATCAAGGATAGGCTATGCGGAAACAGCTTACTGTGTCCTGAATCAACATGGCAAACAGGGACACAGTTGAAGACGTTGAATTACTTTGGCAGTTGATCGTTTGGTTCTGAACAGAAGATATTGGCAAAACATGGCACAGGATTCCTGAGATCTCTTCAGTTGTATGTCAGAGACGAAGGACGCTCTGTGAAAGACTATTCATATTCAAGTCCAGTTTGAATCATTGTGAATCAACGTTCCTATTGAATATTCCTATCATGACTTCAATCTATATTAGACATTGGTCATAACATTTGCATTGTAATATCATGCAACCCGAAATTTAAGCAGTGGCATATCTATTGTAGCACAGTTTGTGAGTGAACAGTAGGTTTGTAACAAATAATTTATTGTGATGCTCACATAGGTAGGAGTAAAAGAATATAGGATTGAGTCATTGATATACTATCTTGGTGAATGTGTTGGTTGAATGTAAATTGTAGGTTCTGTTCATGCACATAAGCTGTTTTATACTTGACTGAGGAGAAAACATTTATCATTACCTGACTGCTTATCTACTTCAATATCTATGAATGTAATGTAGAATGTTCGAGCAGAAGATCATCTGCTATCCATCACACATTGATAGCTTGTTCATTTACATGCAGAAGAAACAATTTTATGCAGTTCTTTAAATTTCATCTCCTTAGGCGAACCATTATTGTAGTGAAATTGTCTTGTAGAGCTTATGAACATGCCTATGATCTCCTCGAGCATACTTTCCTTCCACTCTTTCACCAAAGTGACGATGTGAGTCTAAAATACTTTGGTAATTCATTTAAACTTGTAATAAAGTTTATGACTTAATATGATAAAATATATCAAAGATCTATGTAATGCATGCTCATTTGCTGAAGGCTTTTCTTTTCTATCGTGAAATGCTTTACTAAGAGATATATTTTTACAAGTATGTTAAAAAACTATATTAAGGTGTTGAATAATTGTAATGAATAATTTATATTTACTTGTGCATGGAATAAATATCTAATGTACTAACAATGTGCTTCTGGTATGAAATCTGTATTGGATTTTTGCAACTAAATGAAAAGGGAATGAAGGTCATGCTTATTGTTTATGGGTCAGTTGAGTGCATTGTTCGGCTTTACTGTGTGATTCCAGTATTGGAAAGTTTCCAATCCAGTTGTAAGCTTTGTTTGAACCATGTATTAAGCTTGCAGAATTGTTTGACTGAATGTGAGGCAGAACATTCTTTCCTGTCAAAAGATGTTTGGTGAAAAAGTATGGTCATGAATATATGCAGCAATTTGTTTACAGTACTACATGATGATATGTGGCCGAAGGCTTTCGTCTAAACTTCAAAGAAGTGTATCAAAGTAAGTTTCATGTTTCTAAAGTTTTTCTTGTGAATGACTCTCTGCTATCTTTAAAAATTGTAGTTTTATTGCTGCTGCTGTACACGATGAAGAAAATGATTAGTATTCCATCACTCTTTAGATTTTTCCTATAAGATTTTGTCATACAAGACCATGATCGAATAGAATGGTCTACAACCATTTGCAAAGTAGGGGCTTAGAAAGGGGAAGAAGCTGAAGTCTCAGATTGCAAGGAAGCCTGTTCCAGAATGTGGGTCCGACCACTGCAAAGCTTCCATGTTGCATTGTGGCAGTATGTAATGGGGGAACAACCAGATTAACCTATGCTGCAGAATGAAGAGGTCTGTGACCAGATAATGATGACACTCTCTCTAAGGCAGGATGGGGCACAGTTGGTCAGACAGTTAGGCCTACACATCAGCTTAAGGATCGTAACATGGATGCACCATTGCATGGGCAACCTATGCATCCCATCCAACAAATATTTAGATATATGACCAAACTTTGGAATCCCAGAAAAGAAAACTGAAACAGCATTTAAAAGGATTGAATTTGATTAGTCTGAGAACGATCCAACCCACATATATGGCTTTACCTTAATCCACCTTAGCACATATGAATGCACAAACCAGGATAGAAGGAGCTTTTTGAATGGGCCTTTAGTGTAGATCTGGTGCAGGTGATGAAATCATGTATTCTCATGCTCAGAGCAGGTCAATTTCTGGTAAAGTGTCACATCCAGGTAACACACTGAAGTAGGGAAAGAGGCCTTTGGAAAACGAAGCTATCAGTTATGAGTCAAAAGTCTAACTTTTGAATATGTGAAGGGTTACAAAACCAAATCAGTTGAGTTTTTCCAGGATTAAGCTGAGGCAGGCGGATGACGACATCCAGGAACAAAGTTCCTATACATAAATATACCTACCGCATGTATATATGTTCATGCGTAGTTGTGGATGTATCATGTATGTGTGTCTTTGAATTTATTTTATCGATTCATTTCATTTATTCCTTTTATATATAAATAATTATATGTTATGCTGCCCCTAGTGTAACAGCATATAGTATGTTTCTGTTGAACTCGGCTGTATGGGTTTACATTTGAGAGCATGCAGACGTGCTGCTTCAGTAACTGTTAATCTCAGAAGGAATTGTCCCTATAACAAAGCAGTAACCAATAGCGATCTGTTTATCCTTGAATTTTACATACTCAGCTCAAGCACTTTATGATTTCTCATACGTTTGGTGTATGACAGCTTCAGAACATTTTGCTTGATCTCTTAGGGAACCATGTTTGCAGTGCTTGTGAGAGCTTTGCAGAGGTGCTATATAAATGTCCACCTATATACTTACATACATACCAGTACATACATTACGTGCATACATATGTATCTACATGCATGCATAATTGCATATCTACATGCATGCATGCGCTGAAAGTATTTAATGTCTTTATCATTTACTGATCCAGAACTATAAAGGCATGTGTTATCTGGGTTCTGAACTCGTTTTTCTGTATTTCTGTCATGCCAATTGGTTAGATCTAAGAGATCAAAATGAGACAATGAGAAATTGCAAACAGTAAGTGTAATTATGATGCAATTATGATGCAATTATGTGACTAAGATGCAAGTAGTAGAAGATAACAGTGGACAAATTCATGTTTTTACTGCATTTGATCGCTTTCTAGAGCACAAGTATAATCAAACTGTGATTTCCTGAGAATGAAATTGCAGCAGCTGAAATTGAATCATGCTTTTCAATTGCCATATGTGCAGTTACAACAATAAAAGTGTTTTGCCAGATATAAATATTGATTATAGCATCTGTCAGATCTCTTCCTCCTTCCCTCAGTTATTAATTCCTATATGATAGTGACAACATTAATAATCCATTATTATTGGTCTACACAGCATAAATTGTGCTATAAAGCACTTAAGAACAGTCTGTGAACAAGAATGCCTAGTTCTAGTGGATGGCCTCCCTCTTGTACCTTACTGTATACGACAGCGTATTTATCATGTCTCTGACATTGTCAGTGACCAAAAGTGGTGTAAGGTACAAATTAAAGCTAAGGAGGTTTGTTAGGATGAATAGGGAAAAGTGCACAGTACAGTGGCAAAAGGTTGTATAAACTGAACTTGACAATAGTGTAAAAGTGTGGGAGCAACAATGGATGTAATGTAATATGCTGTAGTTGTCTAATCTTTGATAAAGGTGCTCAGTTTATGTATGTTGTACACAGTTGGATTCTACTTACCAGTGCTATAACAGTGGATAGGAAATGAATATTGTGCTTATGCTGCTGATTTTCAAGTAAACCTGAATGTCGTTGTTGTACTAGTTCTTCACTAACTCCCAAATCTAGTGGTGCAACTACACCAAATAGGTAACTATGGTATTTTAGGCTCTCCTGTCTATATATGTAGTTAGTTTTCGGCTGCTGATGTATCTATCGTCTTACTCAGAGGCTTGTCTCGTTGCCATAGAGCTGTAGTGCATCATTTAACAGCGCTTATGGTCTGAAAATAGTCATCATGTGTTCTAGTATCTGTGGATAGAAATTGAATGCATCTGTACAGTATGTTGTTCTAAATTTCAGTGTTCTTAGGAATCAGTTACTTGCAGTAGTTCTTGCAGAATTCAAATGGCATATTGGTCACATTGTAAGAAGTTGCCCAGTTTTTTTTATTACAGTCTGTATCACAAAAGCTTAATAACCCCTTTGACCTGTTATCTACATAGGTGTCCTTATATTTGTCACAAAACAGCAGAATTTGACACTGACTTCAACTAATGACAAGTTCTTTGATGCAGTTGCTCATTGTTAAGGATTTAAATGGTATTCATCCACTGTCAACTTATGGACCAATAGAATTTGCATTTTCTCTGAGAATATGAAATTTTGCTTTGTGTTTATTTGTCGTACTTATTTCGGTTTTTCTTTTTAGCCATTTATTTATTTCATTTTATGTGTTAGCAGACTTTGCCTAAACTGATTTAGTTAGACAAACTCTTATTCTTTGAAATTTGAGACTGCATTCAATTTCTGGTTTTAGTAGAAATGCTTAGAAACGTTCTGTCTGCATTCAGCGGCTTCTTTATCTCCTACAAAATTTAAGCATCATAAGATCCTTAAACTGGAAACCACCTACAAGATGCTATCAAGAATTTGAATGAACATGAAATAAAATAGATTATCAGTAAAACCCATTTCTGTGCTCTGTATATTATTGTGAATATTGAAGAATAAGTTACTTTATTGTATGGTCATAGATTAAAAGCTTCAGTGGCTAAATGCTTTTGTTGCTTGGTTATGTCCAATAAGGTACAGGCTCGACATTTGCCGTATTGTTGAATTCTCCAGCGGAACAGAAATTGTGACATATCCTTCTGTTTTGATACAGTTCTAAATGATATTATAATAACACCATAAAAAACAAAAGAAATGGTGCTGTATATGAATTGAAATTCAACAGTCAGAGCAAACAAGGTTGTAAATTTTTTATAAAATACGAGCAGTTGAGGTTTTAACAAATTTATAAGCAGGCTACTATTCTGTGCAACATTCTGGGTAAACAAAATACCAGAAATAATGTGGGGTCCAACTTTGTGATAATTTATGCTACATATTGGTAATAACTCCAGTATAGTATTTAAAATTTGTGAATTTGGTATGTCATTTTCTATCCAAGTCTAACTTTTAATAAGATGTTTACTCTTGAGACTTCACTATGCTTGGTTGATTTGACAATCTGTGCTTAGCATATTGAACAGCCAGTTGTGAGGTAGGGGTTGAGTTCTGTGCCAAGACAGAAGGATATTTCAAGATGTCTCGCCTGCTAGTGCCCCATTGGGTTAAGTTTATACATAAATTCCTGGTGGGCAGTTAGGTTAAATGCTTTCGCTACCCAAGGATAAGAAAATGAAGTTATTAGCAATTGACACTCATGGCTGCTTCTTGGTATTGGTTTAGGAAACAGTCTTCTCTGCTGCAAATCAAAAGTGAATGAATGCACTGTCTATGTGATGGATAATTCACTAGACCCTGCCTTTTGCCATTAAACCTTGCCTTGCTTTAAGCAGTCTAATGTTGAATGCATTAAGCATTCACCATTAGAACTTACTGAAGTCTTGCTTTATTGCCTACAGTGTGGAACTGTTAACCCAAAGTCATTGAAACTATGTGTAAACCAGGCCATGTATAGAACAGTACATGTATACTGCTGAAATGAACTAAAATATTCTCTAACTAAGTCCTTACTCAGTACACTTATCTGCCAGCAATTCATTTCATTCAGCTTAATTAAAATATTTTACATATATTTTGTGATATAATTTTAAAAACACTAAAAATGCAAATAGTAATATCGAAAACCTTATTAAATGAAATTTAACAAATTTAATTTAAAAAATAGATTTAAATTTAACCTTGAAAATAACATTCACATCAGAATGTTTTTTGAAATTTATTGTAACAGACAATGTACGCGATCTAATACTTGATTCAGCATAGGGTTGTAGAGTTCACATTCCAGTAATTACACCTCAGTTTATATTATGTTCATCTAGTTGACTTGAGGCTTTTACACAGCATAGTTTCTTTCTGGTTCTGATTCTTAAGTCAATTTTTTTCCAAATTGGTCATTTTGTGAAAAGGTTTAAATATTGTACATTCCATGAGCCTATAAGATATAAGATTGTCTCAGTTGGTAGCAGTAATTAGCTGCCTGCCTGTTCAGAAGTTTTTGCACCACAAAATGGCCGACACATTTTGACTGCAATCCAACTTTGAAACTGCATTCTTAACATAGCTTGGTTTCAGATTTCACCCAAACCTTGTAGAGTTGACTGCAATATGAAGATGTATAGAATTTTTGGGTTGCATTTCACCGCTGTGCAACTGATCTACAGAAACTAGTTTTTCGTCAACAATGTAAGAATACTGATGCTTGACTCTACCATTATGAATAAGACTTGTTAAAGTATCTAAGAGCATGATTAAGCGTGAAACGTCTTCTCAAACCAGCGATGAAAAGGAAATAAGCGTTTCAGAGCATGTTCATTATTAGACCGACTTCCTATGATTAGAGTTTTAGCGCTACACTCAAGTTCTTTGTACATTACATTAAGTTACGCCACGTTACGCTTATGAGGAATAGTGGGTGAACTGGTAACACGTAAACACTTCCACACTGTATCTAATTTCCCTATTTCAAGTTTACATGAACCTCTTGCCACATCTTTCTACCCTTCCTTCGTGCTTGTGCTTTTTCTTGTAACAACTGTATGTTTTATGCACTGGACCATCCTTAGAGCACATATCCTTCTAATGTGAATTATGTTGTGATGTGGTGACAGCCATCAATCCTGATTTTACTGACTTGTATCTCCTATTTCCTGTACAACAGTCAGCTCGATTAACACTACGTTTTCATAATTTTATTCATTACCCATTTGATGTAACAGGTTGCGGTGTGACAACCTGCATGATTTTTAATAAACCAATATAATAATACTGTAGATTTAGTACCAAAGACTGACAGCTATCGCAGATTATTGTGTTTGTGGCATATGGGCATAGTGATTGGCCCAGCATGTGTGGTAGCTTCAATCCATACTGGTCTGGTGTGGAGTTTGCTTTAAAACACGGCAAACAGACATATCTTTTCCTTCTCATAGAATGCAAGTGAAATTTTATAATGCCATTTATCACTTCCTTGTCATAGAATGCAAGTGACATTTTATAATATCCTGTATCACTTCTTTCTCATAGAATGCAAGTGAAATGTTATAATGCCCTGCATCACTTCCCTCACATAGAATGTGAGGGAAATTTTATAATGCCCTTATCTGGCTGTTGATACAGTGCCTTTTAGAGACCTCTCTAATGTGGTGGGACTTGGTTATACAATAGATCTAAACAGAGATACTTGTATTTTATTTTTTAATTTCTTTTGTTAGTAGTAGCATTCATGTTTTTGCAGCTGTAGCGTTTAACTTGTGTTCTGTGAATCACTTCCTTCTCATAGAATGCAATAGAATTCTGTGATCTAATTGTCTTGAGACAAAATGTCTCAAGATATATTTTTTGTGTCTCAGTCTTATTCTTGGTCTTCAGAACCTGTTATCTTGTTGTGTGGTGTTGAGAGTCAGTCTTGGTTTTAAGATGTCTTAAGTATTGTTTTTGGTGTATCATTCTTGAGAACCTATTGTCTTGGTCTCAGTCTCGGTCTTGAGGACATTTATTAGCTTTTTAAAACTGTCTTTAAGGACAAGTGTTCTTCTGTGTTAAAGAATTGGTCTTGGTAAATATCGCACTAATTGTCTTGGTTTCTTGCAGTACAAAATTGGCCTTTGATAAGAACTTTGAACCATACACTGAGTATGCCCAACACTGTTCTGATGTGTGCAATTGCGCTGGAAGTTCAGAAAATAGATTTTCTGGTCTCATGTACAGCTGTACCCTGCTGCACATTAGGGACCTGGCAGCTGATTGATTAGAGCATTCGTCTGGTAACATGAAGAGTACAGGTTCATTAGATAACACTTGGCAGTCAATAAATGTGCCATGATCAATATAATAAGTACGCCATGTGATTAGCTGTTTCTGGTTTATTCTTGTTTACTGTTTGGAATTTATTCCAAACATCCTCAGTCTTGACACTGTCTTGGACATCTGTCTTGGTATCCCACAGTCTTCTGGGTGCCCAGACTGTATAAGACCTCTGTTTTTGGTCTGTCTTGCCACCCTACTGTTTTGATCTTTTTAAGTCTTGCATACAGCACTGACCAGTGTCTTTATTCTCCAGAGTAGACAAACTGTCCAAAGTCTTCATTGTTATTTTTTTTTTAGCCTATATTGAGCTGCAACTTTGAGTTAATCAGGGCTGTGCATTTTCATATTTTTGTGCTAATGACAATAATAATATCTTATTTTTGGAGGAGTTAACCAGTGTTTATTTGTGTGCACTGCAGCATTCTAGATATGCCTTTATTGAACTGACAGAAAATGGAATACGAGCAGTCTTTTATATGTGTTTCAAAGGCTTCTAAAATGTAACATCTTGCTCCACTGTACTCCGTCTGTACAGCACAATGAAACTGAATGCTGATAATGTGTCCTCTAACAAATTCAGATGTTCTTTGGATTAGACCCACCAATAACTACTCCGCTGAAAAAGAAGATTGTGAAAAGCATGGCTTGTATGAGAGAAATTGGCAAGGATTCTGTGGGAAATAATCTACCAATTCAAGTGTAGCCAGAGCATAGCTGTCAACAACGATGATTTGACTGAGCTTATGAAAGGCAGTCTATTCATAATTAAGATCATACATAATTAGCAATAATTAAATGATCACTCTGTTTACCTTCTAAGCCTATGGATTGTTGAAATGGACTACAGCCTGACTTTGAAGTGACCACTGAATTACTCAGGAAGTGTCTTGGTTAGAATAGCAAGTCACTGATAATTTCAAAACAAGAAATGAATTTTGATGGAATGGGTTTTGCTCTGTAATATAAATTTGAAACTGTGCATCTGTTGTCACGTGAAACAGGAGTTCTAAGAATCCAGGTGAACCTCTGTCGTTTTCCGGCATTGGAAATCGAATAAAGACTGCCTTCAGAAGCAACACAGGTCAGTCAGCGTCTCAGCTTTTACAAATTTCAAGTGCAGCTGAGAACCTTAACTCTTTCGCGGCGAATGCGGTCGAAAACGACCGCATAACAAAAACGCGTCCATTTCGCATATGATTAGCTATATTTAGAGTTCTATTTATACATTTTAGATAGAGGAAATGTTGTAGATTCCGAAAATACCCTGACTTGGGTTTTTCCAATAATTTGGTGAAGTTAAAACGGCAACTTTGGCGATGAAATTTTGACATTCTTACACCCGGCCATTTCAATGTAAATAGTCACGTCCCGTTATTGATAATTGGCCCATTTCTCTGTAATTTAATGTTTTTTCATCAGCAAACTTCAAACAACTAAATTATATCGTTCAACAAATGTTGTAAAGGCTCTAAAACAAATATATTTGACGATGCAGAGGTTTCGAGATTTGAAGGCCACCCATCGGCAATCGCATTGCCGATGCGGCCGATGTTATTATTTATTAGGAGAAAAATTAGGCTAGCCCATGTGATCACTTCTCTGTAGTTATATTTTTTATTCATCAGCGAAGTCCAAAAAATAAAATTTATCGGTTAGGCAATTTTTTAAACGCTCTCTAAAGAAATAGGCTACGTTTGACGAGGTGGACAATTTTGGGTCTGAAATACGGCAACGTCGTGGAACTTACCGTTGTGAGGGACGATATCACATCATAGAGTGGAAGCAATATAAGATCATTTTCGACTAAATTCACTAATTGTTAGCCCGTCTCCCATTGCTACAAGTTTGTCACATACGTGGCTACATTTATAAGTGTTTTCGTTACATTATATTCTATTCGTTGATTTTTTATGAATTTCTAATGTTATAATTTTTATTTTTATTTTTTTAAATTTCATTTATTTATAAATTTTAAGGCAAACACATAAATTGATATGCTTTTTCAAGATAGAATATTGTTGAGGAATCAAGTACGAACAAAATGATATAGGACATGTCTATATTTCAACAGTTTTAAGTGTTTGTCTTCATATAAACTAATTATGGTGAAAATCATAAAAAACAACATAGCTGCGAAAGAGTTAGAGAGGCAGATTGGTTTTGAACCAATTAATTAAGGCTGCTAAAGATTATAGAATATACTGGGCCAATATAAATTAATCCTGTTAAAGCACGCAAAGGTAATTGCTATCATTCGTAAAACAGTTGTGTATGCTGTTAGACAGAATATTTGAGTCATATTACAGCTGTACCAAGGAGTCTTTAAAAGAGAAGAATTGTTTTCTTTTGTACAAGGGAAGGCATACGGTACTTACTGCACAAATAAATTATACAAAGTTGTCTAAAGTTAATTCATTTTTAAATATGTCATATCTAAACTGTGAGTTCTTAAATTCGAACAGTATTTTTCTGTTAGTCCAAAAAGCTATGGGTTCATTTGTCTTATTTGGTCGTTTTGCTACTCTGGCTTCCATGCTGATTGTTCACACAGTAAGATGTTTCACTTGAAGACAAAGCATTTCTGCCTACAATAGACATTGATGCCACCACAATTGGATGTCGCTTGTTCAATAAGCCTTGCCATTATTCTTTGTGTTAACTGTTTATGAGTCGTCTGTTCTGGCTGATGTAAAATCCATTGACAATAGCTGTGTCTGTCATGTTGCTGTTTGACCTGGAATAGCATGTGACCAGTTTGAGGAAAGCATCAGGATCTGTTGGTCAGGCTCTCTTTGGTGTTTGCAGAGTAACTGCAGACGTTATGTTTGTGATTACAGTGGAAGGTAGACCGTTGTCAGAAATTGGGGCTGGTGAATACATGGAGATTGGCAGTCTTGCAACGTCACTGGTTTCAGTGGTTAGTTTAAATTCTGCATCTGTTTATTTTGAACAAATGAACATAATGCTTTTCTTTTGAGTAGCAACATTGTGCTGTGAAAGACTGTCCCATTCTAATCTGATCTAGTATAGTACTATAGTTTAATTTAATTTAGCTGTTACACTTGCTATATTACTCACATGATATTGTCTTGAACCAGTTAGATCTTTCATCATAGGTGACAATAATAAGCTAACAGATGTAGCCTTACTTCCTTATTTCACGGATCACCAGTAAATGCCAAAGTTCTCTTTGTGCTTTTGTATAGGATTTGAGACACAGTAGGGTAAGGCCACTGTAACAAAATGAAGTTGTCAACTGTTGCTCTACTATCCAATGAATGCTTTCCACAAATAATGACAGATACAACAATTGCGTCTGCAACATGATTATGATAAATGGTTATATGACACGTATCAGGCAGTGTGGTCACAAGTGACTGAAACCACAAAAGTAGATTAGGCCAAAACAAAATAATGGTGTGTTTCCGGTAACGCGACCGAGTCACTTTTTTGCCGCGACTTGGAAAATTTTGTAAAAAAAATTTTTTTTTACGGAAAATTTAAAAAAAAAAATTTTGTTTCCTACTTCACATACATTAAGCCTTTGTATGCCGGTGATGCAGAATCGTGACATTACTGAAGCAGAGACGTTCGGAAACTAGCGGTCTTTCAATGGAAATAATGGTGCCGTAAATTACAGCAATAAAAGGGCTAAAGTGTGGAGTTTGGGAGAGGGAGGTAATAGACCCGAAAGTGGTGGATTTTCTCAGGGTAATTTGACAGGGTTATTTCACAAATCTGACCGCCATATTCATTATATCAGAAATACCTATTATCGTACGTGCCATTATAAAAGTAAAGCCTCCTAATAGCAATCAGCCTACTTAACAACCTCCGTAGCATTCTACTTTCGTAGCAACCAGCCTTCTTAGCAACCAAACTTTGTAGCAAGGAGCCTCTGTCAGCTTCATTAGCAAACAGTTTCAAAGTCAGACTTGGCCCCTTTACCAACCGCCTTCCTTAGCAACAGTTATCCTTAGAAACTGTCCTGCTTAGCAACTGCCTTCAATAGCAACTAGTCTTCTTAACAACCAGTCTTCGTAGCAACCAATCTTCGTAGCAAGCAGTCTCCTTAGCAAGCAGTCTCCTTAGCAGACGACGTTAGGAAACCATATTTCTTTCTATGCAGCGTTAATAATATTATAACAATAAATGGGCTCAATGTTTCACATGGAAAATTTACACACATGTATGATGTTGAGGAGATAACAGACACCGAAAAGTCAGTAATTTTTCTCACGTTACCATCTTTCCTAAAAAGCCGTTGTATGCTACACGTTTATTGTTTAATGTACAGGACAGTTTCTAAGGATAACTGTTGCTAAGGAAGGCGGTTGGTAAAGGGGCCATAATTCCTTCCCCACCCCTGCCCCTTCCATTTCACCTTGCAAGAAAAACGATGTAAAAAAAATGAAATAAATAAGATTGTTTTCTACAGCAGTTTGTAGGTACATTTTGCAAATAGGCATTTTTAATACTCGCATAGAAAATACATACTTTGGTACAGCATGTTCCGCTGTGCATAAATGGGCAGTGGCGTAATTTTGGGAAATCACTGCATAAAATTATTTTACCAAAATAAAATTATTTTCCTACCTACCTACCCAGTTTTTTTTAACTCTGTTACCGGAAACACACCATTATTTTTTTTTTGCCTTAGCCTGGGAAATCGGGCTGATGAAATTGTATTAGGTCTTCTCTGGTAGACTGACCTGAGGTAGAAATGGTAATGATTAGGAAATGCAGACTTTTATTTAAGATAGGTGCTTAGTTGAGATCCATTGACAAAATGCATTGAAGAGAGACTTTGTAGTCTTGGAAATGACGATTGAGTTGTTATTTCTGTTCAGTCAGATAATGGTGTTGAAGTTGCCAGTTACCCGGTTCTGAATGATGGTCCGCTGCGAGACCTGAGCGCTTGGAGGGTCACGATTCCGGACATCGTTGCTAAGCCTGATCCAGACAATCCGAAAAAGATGATTTCTATGTTTCACATAGAAGTGCGACGAGTCGACGTTCTGGAAAGTCAGTTCATCTTTTGATTTCTAAGTTATTTCCTTTCTCTTGCTCTTTGTTGTGAGTCTTGAATACAGCAGATACTCAGTGTTTATTGTGTTGTAGACCTTAGCTTTACTAGGGTAAAATTTGGGTGGGTTCTGAAATCTTTCACTTTTTGTAATCCAGCACGAATATTTTTCAAAATGAGGTTATTGGTGAACTTGCCTGGCCAGAATTCTAAAGTTTGTTCTTTCGGGGCACCAACGTATAATTTAGACTTTTTATTTGATTAAAATTTAAAATCAATTACTTTTGAATTGGTCTATGTTCTTGTGGCAAATAAGCAGCCCAAACCCCCTAGTTCAGATCCTTGTAATAATTTAGGGATTTGACTTTTACTTTTTTCTAAATCCATGGGCAAATTATTACCATTTCAGACCTGTGTTATATCTAAAGAAGACTTTTTCAAATCCTGGGCACAAATAACCAGTCAGGCCTTTGTTTCTGTGGAAATTCTGCATTTTTCCAGACCTAGGCTATAGACCTATGCTATGCATTTCAGTTGTACTGGAAAAGCATATTGGTGCGGAGTGTTTGGTGTGTATGTTGTGTGTTGTGTTTTCACTTTGAGATTTCTTTCTCAGATGTCTTCTTTATCTACCAAATAGGATTTCAACTGAGAGAGGTTTTGTAGAGTTTTATGAAGTTTGTTGCAGTACTTTTGGAGATCCTTGTTCAGTCAATATTTTGCTTCTGTTTGATTATTTGTTGTGCTGTTGGTAAACAACAGATAAGGTCAAGTAGTTGCCCAATTGTCGTGAACCTGTGCTGTCAGTTATTTTCACAATTATCCAAAGCATTCTTCATCAATATGGTCTGCCAAGCTGATGTGCTGAGAACCTGCCAGAGGTGTACGTCTTGTGCTAATGTACTGCATAAAAGTACTGGTACATGATGGCTACAATCAAGACTTGAATGTCTATTGAATTCATAACAATCATCTGCAGCACTGGTGTCTAATGTTGGAAAAGACAGTGAGAGGCTCAACTAATTGTGCTGTATGTTCACTCAAATTCTAGAATAACTGGGATGCAGCTACTAGAAACAGGGATCCAGTTGTCTTTGCCTTCATGTTGTGGCTCAGTTTAGCTCAGGAAGAGGCTCCCTTTTAATGGTGCTATATGAATGTTACATTACAGCCGTTTCATTACATCACAAAAACAGCATTTCAGTTGTGCTGATAACTTGTGCTGTGTCTTCAGTTGATTTCAAACTTAATTGTTGCCAAATGCTTGCATTTGATATAAACTAACGTTATGTTTTCACGGACAGAAATGCGCCTAAAACTTCTGACCAACGAGAGTAAGTCGTTAATCATGCAGAAGGATATTATTTTGGTTGCTTGCTATCTTAACAGTAACTATGAATTTATGTACGGTATGCTGCCTAGTTCTATATTTACATTGAATTAAGGTGTCGGCAAAGTTCCTCACTCACTTGATGAAACAAAATTTAAATATTCTTTATGATATGGAATGTGGCTTGTAAGCATTTTGAACATAATAATTAATTTATCAGCAGGTGACATTTTAAATTTTCTATGTACTGTGTAATTGTCTTATATGGTTGGGGTAATTTGTGTAATTTAATTTTACCCTTTGCCTGCCAGATGCTTTTAGTCAGTAATCTGGACCCAGCCAGAATTTTAGAGTTTTGGTCCTATTTCACCTTTTAAGGGTAGAAACGTAATATATCATCAACCACTGAAGATGGTTTTTGGTGTAAACATGAAATTTGTATAGAAATTAATTTTGAGCCGACCTATGTCATTTGAATTTGAATTTGCTTGCATTTATATATGACAAGTCAACAGTGATGGTGTAGCACAGATGTTTCATCATACTGTCTTTTTGCATTCTGCCAATGTTTTTTAGGTTAAAGTGTTCTACTAAAATACAGTATGTCTTCGTTATCTTTATAACCATAGAGCAGAAGAAAATAGAGAAATCCATGTGTTTTGACCACTTTCTTTACATCTGGCATCACTAGCTTAGTGTTCAAGAGCTACGTTGCTAGGCAATTGTTAACATGACGATTAGATCCAGCGATGATCAGTTCTCAGTATAAGACTGCTACAATATATCGGATGCTGATGAATCCATGGTATCATCGAGAAGACCAATTCTTTGATGCTATTTTGAACAGTCTTGTAAAAGGCTTAGAAATATCTTAGTCTTGCTGAAGCGGCTTTGACTAAAAAATGCTGAGCAGGTCTTTGTTATCGTTTGAAAATTTTTATGAATTGTTAGTATGAATGCTACTTACAGTTCTTTTGGTCCTGCTACTCATAAATGTATGAAATTCTTTAAAATTAATTCTTCATCTGACTCCACATTACCGAACAACATATGCCAAATTTTATCTGCATTTGCTATAATAACAGATTTACCTTAAGGCTAAACAGATTGCAAACTTTCCATGTCTAATATTTAGTAAGTGCACCTATGATGTCACAGTTTTTGCATCTGTGGCACATGCAGAAAGTTTTCCAATGGCATAATTTTGCTTCTGTGGCTGGCAAAGGATTAATTGAACTAGTTTTGTAGGCGGTGGTCTCATTGTTAGCTATGTTGCCAGTTTAAAGCATGCAATTTGTGGCTGGTTGGAAAGACAGTAACAAAAACTATCACCAGCAGAGAGGGAGAGTCAGAGCCAGTATGGAGAAGCAGAATTTCCCCATACTGGTTCCCTGTTGAGGAACAGCTACACAAACTTGAATCAGATCACAGATAAAATGATCATAGATGTGGTTTATGGTAATAAAGGGACCAATATTTTACCTTGTCTCATTTTACTTTACAATACCGTACCTTGTCTTATCGTAGTTTACCTTCCTTTGGCAATCGTACTTTACCTTGTGTTACCCATTGCCTCCCTGAACCTTATGTTATGCTACTTTACCCAACCTTTCCTCACCTTGTTTTGGGGTTTTCAGTTGTCTTGTTTGATGCATAAGTTTATGGAGTGGTTCTGGTCTCTAATTTTTGACATTGCTTGGCTTTGTGCATGTCAGTTGGTCTGCTTTCTTCTTCTGTTGATGCATGCGGTTTCACTTGGCAATATTTATATATTATTACCAACTGACAGTTTGACCCTGTGTGGTCATTTTAAAATGATCCTCTGAATCAACTCTAAGCTAAACCATATGTCTAATCGCTTGACATTGTTTTCATAATGTTTGCAGAATCGGTCGTTGGTTGCTTCAAGTGAACTTGCAGTCAAAATCACATAGTAATCCTTTAGAGAAAAGAGATCGAAATCTGATAAGTCAGAGATACTGAAAGTCAAGTTGCGGGAGATAAGCAAGTTCAAAAAGATAAGTTTTAAGCTGAGTTTTGATGATAGAATACGCTCAGATTGGTTGTGAGTTCTTTGGACCATACACTGAGTATGCCCAACACTAATCTGATGTGTGGCACTGCAAGAGTCAAAGTATCTGTTCATCAAGTGCAATAGTTGCTGGTATGAGGGCTGAGCAGTGACTGGAGATTTAAGTGTAAGGCCTTGTGAACCATGATGCAGATTTTAAACAGATTTCTTTGCTCTGAAAACATAAAGTGAATTGACAGAAGTTAACATTCCTCCTGCAGAACACAGGGAACAAAGCAGAAGCATCCATTCAAGCGAAACCATAGTCAAACAATTGTAAATGAGGCATGATGCCTATTATTTGAATGACATTCTATGGTCCTGATAATTATCCAAGATATTTTGTAAGATATATTGTTTGGACTCTGGATGTAATATCCTTAGGTTTGCAGCCATGTTTAATGACTTGTCTGTAGAAGCTAGTTGGGACTACTACCATGTGGAGGGCTGCAAAAGAAATGTTAGTGCTGACCTAGATAATGAGTAACAGAACCAATCCAGAAGCATTAGTGCTTAGGGTGCACTATTAACTGCAGCATTAAATGGCAGATGGTGCTGTAGGACTTATCTGGCGCAGCTGGTTGAAGCAGGATCTGGAATGGAGGTTCACACGGTCCCACATTTATAGGTCTCCATTCACAAGTATACACGGTTTGCGATCGACGAGTTCTTGATTCCATTTACTGAGTCATGACATAATCAATATAATCTATCAATTTTATTATTGTTATTTTGCAGTTATTGAGCACCACAATCTAGTAGTGACCAAGCAACAAATGGTTGGGTTAACCAGTTGTGAGTGAAGGACTTACTCAAGGTTGCTATCCCTACACAGTAATTGTCTCAGGGAGGCTTGCACCTGTGCTCTCTGCATTACAATACAAATGCTATAACCAACCTGCTACCATGTTATTATAGGCCTAGGTGCCTATAAATATTTTAGACTGCACGTGGCACGTGCCCAGACATAAACAGTGTGTCTTTGTTGAATTCAAGCAGAGGTCATTTGAGGACAACCATTATAATTATCGTTTAATGTGTTTATTGTGTTGAGGTCATCTGTAAATGGCTAATAACAAAGGTATTTCAGAAATGTATCAGAGGGATGTTTCATGTTGCAGATGATTTTGAGGCCTCCCGCTGGGAAATTGATAGGTGAGTCTTTGCAGAACATATATACTTCTCTGAATAGTTTACCTCATTAGGGCTGTCAATGTTTTCCCAGATGCCAAGGCACCAGGTGAGAGTCGCACCGAGGCCATGAATTCAATACCCAAAACCTGGCCAAAGAAGCATGAGTTAAGCAAATTGTTTAGTCATGGTGTCATTGCTTAATAATGGGCAGGCATGTGCCACATGTGAAGCAGAGACTAGTGGGGTGGGATGTGTTGTGCAGGTGACAGATACCAATCAGTGAAGCATACAGAATCAGAAATGCCATCATCTCTGGGAGTCAATAGAATGTGATAGCAGGGTGTCAGATGCATTGATTGGCTTGATCACAGTGAGCAGTTGAAAGCTTGCCTAAGACTGCTGATTATTATGCTAATGTTAGCTGAAATTGATGATATGTTTTCTCTCTTGTGGCTTGCCATAGGCAACTGACCCATAAGCCATTGATGATTGTAATGACTAAGTTTGAATTAGACGTAACTGCATATAATAACTGTTACACAGTCTCTTGGACGACTTTTTAATTTTCTGCTAAAAAATCACACACGTATTGACTTTCATCTTTCAAGATTTTAAACAAGATCTCATTGGCTGCCACAATTAGTGTTGTTTGAATTGAGTGACTGACAGTTTTAGCAGTATATCAAAATCTCATAATTCTGTGAATTTCACTGCTTAATGACATCAGTTTCAGTTAACTTTTCAGCTATTAATCCAGTTAAATGTAGCGATTAACAACAGCTTATGAGCAACCAGCCCACAATATTGCCAACTGTGCATAATAATATGCAACTATTTTATGGTTTTGGACTGTGACGAACTGACGGGCAGTCGAGTTCCTGCACAGAATGGACTTGGGTACCACTTCCTAATAACATTTTAGCACTCGCACACCTCATCCAGTTTTCTCAAATTTTCTTAAGTGAAATATGAAAGTCTGGGCAAGCATTTAGGATCGGGGTGCATGAGTTTATGGGCGTTGGACGGTATCTTTTGGCATGCTGTGCGGAAGGTACGATGTTTTCCAAAGACGACACTAGCCCTGACCCTAACCGACCCTCATGACGCGTAACCTTACCCCAGTGCTGTCCAACCCGCGGGCCGCATGCGGCCCTCGAGCTGATTCTAAGTGGCCCGCCCAAGGTGGCTAAATATTTGCAATTTCTATAAAAATGAAGTAAAAGATAAAGTCACTGGCCTACTTGTATAGCTATTTGGTCGTAACTTGGCTTATTCTTTGAAAATGTTAACACAAAATCCATATCCCAGGACACATTCAAATGATAACTCCATAATTAATTTTAATACAGTTAATAATTTTTCAATAAATTTAGTCATTGCTTTTGAGTTGACTGGTGCGGCCCTCGGCTTCAAGAAAAACTTCTTCGGTGGCCCGCGGTGTCAAAAAGGTTGGACAGCACTGCCTTACCCTAACGGATTGTTAGGACGCCTAAAATTACGGGAGAAAATACACGCACCCTGATACTAAATGCTTGCCAAAGTCTGTTTTAACTTTGAAGAGGTGTCATAATTTACTGTTAACTCTTTTTCTTAAAATCCAGAGAGCACCAAGAAGTAGCTTATTGGAAGCACGATGCTGATAGAAGTACTGATCAGTTCAGGGGTTGGTGTCTGTTAACGTTTACTTACAATTCATCCCACGCCAGACATAAGCATATCAGAATTCCACGTTGCATTGTTGACATTTGATGTGTTCTTTCAGGCGATACAATGAGTTCTACGTCCTGGAGCAGAAGCTCGTTGAGTTTCACGGGGAGTTTGAGGATGCACAGCTGCCATCCAAGAGAACGTTTGTCCAGAAGAACAAAGCATTCCTCGAATCCTTGCGAGAAAACTTCGAACAATATCTGCAGGTTGAATTCAGCATTTCATTTTCTGCTTGCTGGGAAGCCTCGGTCAGCGGCCAACTGAAATTTGGTTTGATTATTTTGGCCAGCCTTGAAATTCACGATGAATAGGAATATTATCTTAAGTGTTTGGCTGTTGCTTAGGCCAGCAACAATAACCAGGCATTCACTCCAGTAATGTATGGTAGCATTTTTTAGCATCAGTAATAATTGAGAAAGGTAGAAATTAGGAACATGCATTCCAAACTGGAATCAATGTGATGAATAGCAGTTATAATTAGTAATAGTTGGGCCATGAATGAGCAGTCTTTGCCCCTGCAAATAGGTGCTTATGATTGCGCGTCTGGTTGTGCGCTATTTATGTATAATTGTGACCAAACATTTATATAGTGTAAATAGTAAACTTTGTTAGATTTGCGTCGATGTGCGAATTTGAGTGTTGTTCTGTTGAAATTAAACTCTGAAAAATCTTCACAATGAGCTTTCAAAGTGACTTCATTTAACCTGACGTGGTTGTAAACTGTTTTTTGATATGGCTCAATTATGATTTGTTTCCAATGTAGCACTTAAAATTGGTACAGTTGGTTTACTAACGCATTTTGTAGTTTATTCAAAATATGACCTCATAATACTGTATTTTATTATTTTGTTAATCTAGACTGTTGATTGTAGTAATGCTTAGTATTAATACATTTAGTCAAGTGACTCAAGTTCACTTTTAGCAACAAATTTTCATGTTGATTCTCATGTGACCAAACTAAAAGTTAGACAAGTTTTACGTCTGATTTCAACAGGATTATATAAGTGGCAAAGTTTTTGTTATGCATCGTAATTTTTATCTTTCTTTGAGGAGTCATAAGTTCTAGTCTGTCTTGGAAGAAACCTTTCAATGTTGAAGGCGTCTAATTTAAAATCAAGGAGTTGCTAGTTTTACATTGGTAAGATGTTACCAGACAGAGGTATTTAGGAAAATACAGCCACCCTTAGCAGTTAACTTTTTAATTTGGAGAAATGAAAATGAATTTGTCTGCCTGTTTAGAAATTGTTAACAAAACCAGTTCTTCGAGGCAGTGAGCTACTCTACAGCTTCCTGACCTCCCCGTTGGAGTTCACCACCAGCTTCTTAGAAGTAAACTTAGGTGAGTTCTCTTCATTGTCACCAGTCAAAAAAGAACAGTTGAGAGAAGGTTTTGATGGGTGTTTTCTTTAGTTACGTTTTGTAGTTTGTGATGTCGTTCACCAACATAAACTCTGCAATCCTTCTGTTGAGCAGCACACACAAGCCATAACCCCCATGATAACCACAACTGCTATGAAATTCAGATTATAGCATTCACTAACTCACGAGAACAAACGACACTAACTTGAAGCAATCCATTATGAAAAAGGAACAGGAACAGCATCATTGCTGTGGGAGGAACACGCAAAAGACAGCCAGCATGAGAAGGCATCGTGTTGCATTGTAGTATGACGACACTTCGCATATGAATTTCTTCAAGATCGAGTGAGAGAGCGAGGTTCTCATTGAAGATTTCCTTTACAAACATGATTTACTTGTTTATGTAAGCTGACTAAGCTGAACTACTAATAGTGCTTTTGTAATATATACAGTTATATCACTTGTGCTATATAAATTGTCATAATATAAAAATAATAAATATAATAATAATGTCTCACTTTTCTATCTGATTATTATCAACATTAGCTAAGATGGCAAAGCTACCTGGTACATCTTTCTAGTTTCCTTCCTACTTTTTGTACAAGCACTAGGAAAGACTTAAGATAATATACCGGTAATGAAACGAGACTTTTGTATAGTATGGTAGTACATTTACTTCGCCAGTGACCCAGCAGCAGAAATCTCCCATTGAACTCAAAGAGACTTCAACCCAGTGGGAGTTAAACTCAGCTGAGCTCCAGTGCTGCTTTGTTGGAAGTTGGAAAATGGATAGCAGGCAGATCACTTTATGTGGGAGACACGGAAGAGATCTACTATGAAGCAGTGAGGCAGCATAGATGAGTTGTTTCCTATGGTTCACTGAGGCACAACCAACCAAGCAGTTGTTCATGAGAGGGCAATTTGGTCTCAGTTCTATTGTGGAAGAAAGCCAGTATATCCAACATGAAGCCAGAAATATGGTCAGACCCAGGAAGTGCATTGGCCAGTCAAACAGGCAGCAGCAGCATTCAGAATGGATTGTAGATGGACGATTTAAATACGAGCCAGGCCAGGCCAGCTTCTATAGCAGTGTCAGAGCAGATTTAGGCTAAGCAAGCATGTTAACTGTTCTGGGTATATTCTATACTGAAAAATGTAGAATGTTATATGGCTTTTTTTACCCGAGGTACCTCAGATCCCTCAGGAATTCTAAAAATTATCCGGAGATACAAAAATGCATTCTGGGAAGGCTAGACCTCATCAAGATCAGGCGGCAAAAAGGTGCCTAGGAAGGCGATGGCGTTAAAGCGTAAATTTGGCTTAGTATTTTCCTTCAATGTCAATTTTCATCTCTCTCAGTGAGGCAAATAATAAATTGAAATGAATTTTCAAACCATTGCAGGTGAAATTGTAATTGTATACTGTATAGCTGTGTTTTCTTTTCAGGCAAAAAAGTTAAAAGTGGTGCGTTGAAACTGGTGAAAGAGGTAACAACATCTCTATTTTTATGTTATTCAAATCACTCACTTGTCCTACATACAGAGCATCTGCATGCTGGTTCCACTCCAGTGAATGATAAATGGGACAGAAATATAGAAATCTGACCTCAGTGTACTGGACATGGTTGCTTTGTGGTGTGTGCCATCGATTGATGGATTGAGTTGATGTTGATGTCAATAAATTGACATTATGCCTAAGACTGGATCCCACTTCATTTCTGTCCAATGCTGAAACAATTCCAGCCAAATAGTTAAAATATTAATAGGTAAGTTTCACCATATAACCCATACAGTTGGTGATAGCTGGATCTGGCAGAGGAAGTTAACATGCTTCACCATTGAAGGATCTGTACATTACCTTGCCCAGGGCACCGGCAATTCATTTTTCTGGTTCAGTTTTGGCCAGTTTGAATCCAGACATCCAGTCTTGAACTCTTGGTAAACTGGCTGACATCTTTAATTCATAAACAAATGCATCTAATGAGTGATATGCCAGATACAGCCAAACATCCTCAACATATTGGTGAAATGTGGTTCCAAGAGCATTGATGATCTGGACAGAACATCTATGTACTTGATGCATAGAACGGACCAAAGACGTAGAATCCCTGTGGGATTCTGAATGGAATGGATGCCCTTGCTGAACTGACTAAACCAGTTGCCATCCATAAAAGACACGCTAGCCACTCACTCTCTAGTGTATGGTTATAGCGCTGATTTGCTTACTACATAGGTCAAATTACAGCTCTCTAATGTTTTAAACAAACATGCAGCACTTCATTGTTTCTGATGTGTTGACTATAACATTCACAGAATATGTTACAATGCAATTCCTCAGCACAGCATTTTCCTCGACTTTACTGCAGTGTTATGCTGAATTGCTTTTGGAATGTTTGCTCAGTTGTTCTGTCATTTCTTTTGTGTTTTCCTGCGACAGAGAGGACAACACATAGATGCATTTCTTAAATCGTTTCTTCTTTCTACCGAACATCCAAAATCCCGGCCCTGGTGAGTAACGGAATCTGGATCGATTAGTTCAGCATAACTTTAATAGTTGAGTCGGTAGAACAGGTTCCACTTTAATCAGTGATAATCTGAGTCTTGGATCTTGAAAATCTTGAAACCACTGAACTTATTTAGTCTAACGTCCCACACATTTGATATGATAAATCTTTTCTTAGTTTCGTTTATTATAATTACACGTTTATATGCATGCAAACATACATTTCATGGCATTCTTACAGATCCAAATTTGTAGTTGTCTTGTATAATGCATGTTTGCTCTATATTTTTAATTGTATTGCTATATTGCTATTGTATTGTATCTGCTGTAGTCGTTGGTCTGACAGAGATTCTGACACAGTTTCTATATCAAGCGAGAAGGTATGTCCATGTCATAAAAATGTTATACAGTAACGAGATCCTCACTATACATAGTGTTTGTGTTTAGTGTTAGTTCTAATTGCTGTTAAGGTGGTCGTAAATATGTTAAATTGTATGAATTCTTTATCGGCTTGCCTATCTTGTGTAAAGGCTGTTGCAATCTAGTCTTTAAAAACATGGGGTTTATGAATTTACTGTTTAATTGGCAGATGTCAAATTCCATTTACAACAACAACGCTAACTGTGATCTGGAACTGACGCCAGTGTTGATCTGTCTCCCGGATGATGCTGCTGTCGCTTCCTCCGAGGCGTCTGTAGACAATGTAACAGGAGTCTACGATGCCGTCATATATCTAGGTAAGCCAGGCTAAAATCAAAACGAGGCTGCCAAGTAGCTGAACAATCTTAGAGGACATCGAGATAGGGCTCTGCTCATGACAGTGATTCCCATTTACAATACAGCATAATTAATTGAAGCCTAAGAATCCCTGTTCAGACGCAAACTAGAACTATAGCCAGTTATATTGGAAGCAATGATTTGAAAGCTATTAAGCTATATTAAGGAATATTAATTACCATGGACATCTTATGTACTCTGTGGTGTACAATAGAAGTATATGGTTACATTATATTATATGCTGCATTTACATTCATGTACAAAAGTTTGACTACATACCAGTAGTTGCTTACTTGCATTATTTATTAATTATTAATACTGGTTTGTTGTGATTGCATTTGTGCTTTACAGTTTCCACCCCACTTCTGAGGAGTTTCCGTAGAGGCTTGTAAGCAATGTGTTGCCATTGTGTTTACCTTTTTTGGCTGCTCAAGAGTTTCTCTGTCATCTGTAAGAGTTTTGTTTCAATTTCAGTCGTGAACCTCTACAGTGCACCGTTCTGGTTACTGAGGTTTCTGTTGGCACTTCGTACGATAATGCGCAACACTGTTGACACATTCCTAGACTGGTACCTTGCTCGCAAGTTGGACAAAGTGCTGCGGGAGTATCATTTGGTTAAGATCATTCACCTGCTAAGAGGTCAGTTAGCCAATTTTTCCGGTTGTTCTGCTATCATTCAATGTTGATAACTTGGTGAAATGCAGACCAAACTTTTATTATAAATTTGTACAGCTCCACTTTAAGAGACACTGTCACATAGATGCCTTCCATGGATGCCTGCTATGGTAGTCTAAATGATGCTGAATGTCATTAAGAGCAAGAAGTTCATCAATTAGCGAGCAGTGCTCAGATAATTCACCAGTGGTAGGCGCCCCACACATGCAAAATCCAACAACTGGATTTACTGGTTAGTTGAGACCGTATTCAGAGTTCCTGAACCATGTTACATCGAGAATGAGGTGCAATGCAGGCAATGTGGCCCAATGCCAAGGACACGTGTTTGTGTCATCGTCCACGAGTCCCTCACAGATGGTAGGTGGTGCAACATCTGGACTTCTCTTCAGCCAGCAGGTCGACTCTACATAGCACAGGCATTTGATTGTTGAAAGTCAGTGCCGCTTCAAAGACTCTTCTTGCCTTTCCTTCACCAAATCCATGACATTCCCAGGTGGTGACAGCAGTCACAGCATGCAGATCATAGGTAAGTATTTTTTATATGGCTTTTGTGTGCTTACAGATACTTTCATTTGAACCTAACTACCATCACGGTGTGACAGGTTCCCAGCTGGACAGTTGAGTCTCAGTTGTTCAGACCCAACTGTCCAGCTGGGAACCTGCCACACCGTGATGGTAGTTAGGTCCAAATGACAGTATCTGTAAGCACACAAAAGCCATATAAAAAATACTGATGTGCAAACATATTCACAGTAGAAGTCTGAACAATCAAACCGATTTCACACAAAACGTAGAAACTGTGAAATGACGGAATTAGGCTAAACACAACCAATATGGCTGCATAGATGTGCAGAACTCACTGGATTTCATGTTTCTGTTGATTGTATTGTTGTTATCGTGTTGTAATTTATTCAGTGCCACTTGTACTTGTGTAGTTCCAATGGTGTTTGGATTAGGAGCAAAACTACCACCTGCAGCTCTGTTGAGTCTCCCTTGAAGGGTGCAGAGTTGGATCAGCATTTTATGCTACAGTTAGCGTCTGCATGCTATTTTCATGAAATGTGGCATTTATTAACCAGTACACATTATTTTAAACATGTATTGTTAACCTATGAGCTGTATTGTGATCCAAGGCAGAATAACACGTAATATATATGATGAAATATAATATTTTTAATAGTTATGTCCAGTATACTTTATTGTAAACTAATGCACATAACTGTAACCTCATTTTTGTGTGTGCTGTTTTTGAATTGTTTTGTCAAGTACTGTACTGTTAATCAATGTACAACACTGTTAACCAGTGTATTTTACTATTGCAGATGCCTTATTCTTTGACAATGATCCACCAAGGTGAGACTCACAAATTTACCTTGTTGTTAATTTTGTGCTTCAGCAGAAACATCTTTGAACGATGGACTGTTCCTCTGAAGACTACATTTGAATTTGAGTGGTCATAATTTCAAGTCATATCTTGTCAGTAGGAAGCTCACCTATGTGAACTCTGAGGTGTTCAACTTAACATACAGTAATCTTTAGCATGTGGTGCATGAATATACTATGTAGAGAGTGATGTTACTAATTACAGGAGGATGCACATCTGCAGCATAGTTAGGTCAGCTTTAAAAGCAGAAATTATGCTAAAAAGCAGTAAAAATCTGTCAAGGTTGCCAGTGCTGTTTGTCCTTGCATCATTCATAACATTTTCTTTATATTGCATATAGAATAAGCCCTGAGGTAGCCATGGGTATGAAGTGTTAGCGACTTAATTTTCTTAGCCTTGGCATATGAGGGTGGGTGACCAGTCCTCTTCCCTCGCTGTCTAATCTTTGCACCAACAGTGTGTGGTCAGTGTACTCATTATAGTTGAGTTGGCTAGGGGGCACAGGTGGAACAGAAATCTCGAAATAAATGTCTGCCGTGGTTATTATATATGTTTACAAGAAAATGGCATGAAAACAATTAAATATAATAACTTTAAGGTTATAATACCAGATAATTAGGTCTCAATTTTGCATCATAATCTGTTTAGCTAATTGGACCTCACAGAATGGCTCATTTATTTTTGTAACCCCCACTTAGTCATTGTCCGAAATTCATATAAAATGACCTTGTCTGGTCAGATGAGACAGAACTGACAGCGGTGAATTTGATTAAATCCGCCACCCTATCTTCAATGAATCAGAACCCTGGATTCCTGTGATTCACATACTAAGGGATCTTTGCCTTAAATTGCGTTCCAAAATCTAATTCCCATCTGCAGTTGTGGAGTGTGATTTTGCTTGGAAATGATCGTTGATTGAATCTGTTTGCATTAAAGTTATGAAGTTCTGGATTAGATTAGATTGGAAGAATTGCGGATTAGCCATACATTTAATACATTTTTACAATTGTATAATATATGTTGCTCTGAATCTGGGATTGGAAAACTGGTGTAGTTTGTATCTATGCGTTGAGCTGACATTGTCATTGGTGTTGTCATTGGTGACACAGGACAGACGAAGATAAGCGACGTCGTCAGGACGCAGCCTTGTTGGAGCTCATGAGCTTCATTCCCAGTAAGTGATTCCACTGCCTTCATTCTTTCTCTAAATCACTCGATGTTTTGCGTGTTTTTAAATGTATGGTTGTTGGTTCAGTTAGTTCTTATTTGAAAAAGTACTGCTATACTGTTATATGCTTCAACCTGTATTGATTAAAGAACAAATTCTATTTACTGTTTCATCTTGTTATATGTAACGTTTTTTTAATTTAGATCGAAGTTGACCAAATGGTTTTCAACCTGCCTTCTTTGATTTTCTGATGGTTTACATTTTGGCCATTGTTATATTATGATTCTAATGATTGTAAGACCAGTTACAGCAGTAGATATCATTCTAACCACATGATGTAATGGTGCTTGGGGTAGCATACACAATTTGCTAGTAGTTTTACAGCTGCTAAAGTCAGCACTTGACCATTGATAGTTAGCCTAACATGTTTACCATGCAACACTTGGTAGTTTGCACTGCAATACTGGTAGTGTATCTACCGGGTATGTTAAAATACTGAGGGTTTAGCCATACTGTATGACTTTTACAGAAGTCTTTGCCAAGGCTGTTGGTTCAGAGAGTTACGACAAGGGTACCCGACTTCTGTTCAGTTTTTTACAGTTACCTCGGCTTAATAAGCAGGTTAGTCAGTCCTTTCAACACTTTGCGTAAAATAGGGTACTGTTTGTCATTCTGGTCTGTCATTCTTGTCTGTGATACTACTATATACATGTAACATGGTGTTGAACAAGTCTTGGTTAAGTTCTTTGCAGATATTCATCTCGTTTATGTTAGTTTATTACTAATTCTTATTATTATCAATAGGATTACTATTGCCCTCTCTCCAAGGTTCAGAGGTGCACACTTGACCCTACAAATGATACAATAGAACATCGATAGCACTGAGCAGCTGTGAGTGCAGGACTTGGTCTAGATCCCCCCTGCACAGTGACCATCGCAGCATAGGCTCGATCCCACACTCTCTGCGTTACAGGCCAAGCACTCTAACCAATCAGATACCATGACGCAGTGCATATTTTAACGGATTTGGACTACTGGGACAGTGGGACAAAAAGTGTGCTACACGACTTTCAATGTTATTGGAAACTAACATTGAAAGTAGAGTATTGCCTGGGAAAAATCACCAAAACTACTGGGACAATTCCTAAAACTACTGGGGCAAATCCTAAAACCACTGGGACATTTGTCCCAGTAGTTATACAGTTAAAATATGCACTGCCATGACGATTGGTTAGAGTACTGTTTGTAGTTACCAGTATATACTATATATAGTTCTTATAGTCCTCAAGGTCATATAATTAAATCAACTGACCTATATAATTAAATCAACTGACTTATATAATTAAATCAACTGACCTATTTCTTTTCCTTACTCATCCCATATCAACAAATATGACACTCGACCGATGGGCAATGAGCCAATGACTCCTGCTATGCAGTAACACTTTAACAATGGCTGCATTGGTTTCCCAGTCACTTTTAGTACACTCTCATCGTTAAAGTGTTAATAGACCCTTGTTGTGCCTTGCACTAATACGGAGCATTCTCATTGGCTGTCCAAAGCTATGAAAGTCATTGTACATTTCTGTGTGACTTTATTTAAAATTATTCAGGTTTAAGCTTAATACAGTACTCGAGTGTTTCAACTTGATTAGCTTGACTTCCTGTTTTCATGACCTATCAGATTTCAACCAGGATTCTGAAACAGATTAAAATTTGTGACTACAGTTTTAAATGACCATTGATGCTCATGGATTTCATTAATGGTAGTATAGAATTGGTCAGATTAGATAAAGTTTTTAGTAGTATTGGATTAGTATTAATACATGTACTTATATTATCATCACCATAATCATCATCATGTTGAAATTTGTCGTTGGGTGATAAAAAATAGGTAATACTTTAATGGTCATAATTTGGACCAATGTATTTATCCTGGAATATCAGTGTCTGACACAGTTTTTCTGTGTCTTTCAGCTGTCCTACATGCTACTCGACGTTGCTCTCGAGGAACTTTTTCCTGAGTTGGTTGCCAGCGAAAACCGAGGTCTTTGTCTGTTTTCAAATGGTGACTGAACAGCACAGATAGGACGGAACCATTTTGCATAAAAGGCTGACAGCAGAGAACCAGTTCACAGAAATACAACCAGACAACAAGAAGAAAAATCATATCTATCCATCAAAACTGGGATTCACTTATTCCTACTGTAGTGAAAGTTATTCCAGTTAAACCTATGGGACTGTGTATATATATATATACATATATATTGTGCATATATATATTTATATGAAATACATACAGTGAAACACTATTAAAGTGTGCAGCAATAACATGCAAGTCCGGTTTACATGCAGTGCCAGCATGCGTCCTGAAGCCATGAGATTAACACACACTAAAAAGCACACGTTAGTTAAATAGTATGGTATTACATTATGCACGTGGAAGCAATTGCTCTTTACTTACCGGTACATGAGTGCGAAACAAAGTCATTAATAATAATAGTGACAAGTTCTATGGTGCCGTAACACAGCACTTGCCATTACAAGGGCACATTCACTGGCATCAACACACAGTGAGTTAGAGATGCGCCTTAGAAAAAAGATCTATCGTAAGTCATGACTTGAACGACTCGACGCAGTCTGTAGAGCGAATCGTCACAGGCAAGCTCTTCCAACAGCGGGGACCAGTGGTTGAAAAAGCACGATCACCAAAGCGCGTCCTTGACCTTCACATGTGGGTCGCCCTTCACTCCCGATCTCGGCACAAACCCGGCTCCCAATGAAGACATATTCACACAGTAAGTCATGAGGTAGTCCGGCAACGCACCATGAAGTGATCTGTACACCAGCAGTGAGAGTTTGCTCTCGAGGCCGTAAGACACAGGGAGGTAGCGCAGCACGTCCCTCAGTAATGGCATCACATTGTCGAATTTCTGCCGATTACGTACGAGCCTCGCCGCTGCATTCAACACCGACTGTAGCCTGTTAAGCAAGTACCAAGGCACTCCATCCAGTAGGCCATTGCACTAATAACGATGTTGAGATTTGCCGACTACACATTCGTGCAAATGTAGGCAAATAAATGTATATTATTGCTATACCTGGTCGGTAGACTCGTTAACCCGTGCATTCGTAACGCACGGCTCTGACAGTGTGCCTCCAATTGGCCACATGTTAACAATGTTTCACTGTATAACAATACATTATATATGTATATTTTTTATTTCATTTATATGCCTTATATATATGTATTGTTATGTGTATTTCATATATATATATATATATATACTTTATATATATAATTATTATATATAGTCCTGTTGCATGTATACATGAGTATGTGTGTATGTAGTATGCATAAACCTGTGTCACAACATGGCATATTTCAACTTTGTGTGATCCAACCCATAAAATGGTCAGTCAGTTGAGGCCAAGTATGGTCCAGGTCGAGTGTGACCAGCACTGCTCTGTTAGTTTGTGTTAACGTAACTCGTCTTATTGTTCTCCAGGGCACTAACATAACATGCTTCTTTTCAACATGAATTCCGATGTAATGTGAGCACTGTGGCGTAAACTATTGTTCAAACAGGAAAATTTGATGCTTATTTATTGTCTTCTTATGTGCTGATACCAGGTGCACAAAGTGCCAACTGCATTAAGTGCAATACCCAGTCTGGTCTCTGATTTTATATTATGATGACTTTTAAGTTTGTCTCTTTGAAAGTTTGAATTTACAATTATTAGTATGACTAATAACTCCAAATATCTTCGATTTTTCACTCTAACTTTAGTGTCATTATGACATTTATTTGTAAACAATTATTAAAATCCCTCAAGATTTAAGCAGAAAGGAGAGCAATGTTCTGAAATGTGTAGCCCTTAGTAATTTATTATTGCTGTGGAAATGAGTGCACTGAAGAAGGAGCATTGTGTGGCAACAGATATGGTACATACAGAATAAGGGAAGAAATTCAGTCCTCCAGTTATCTCCCACTATTAATTATTTACCAAAAGATAAAATCCAGAGTGTGTGGAAAACTTTTCTGTGCAGGGAAGGGTGCATTTGCTGCAATGGCTAATGGCTACCCTAGTGGATGACTAGCTCCTGGAACGTATTTGGCAGTCATATTGAACATGTTTCAACATGTAGCAACATGTTTGAGGAGGAAAGAAGTCTCCTCTGGGTCTCCACAAACCCTGGTCAGGCGGGCCATGAACTTCAGACCCTGATGATTGAGAGAACCAAGTGTCTTAAAAGTGAAAGGGATGAACTGGGAGGAGGCTGGCTTAGCAACCTCCCTTTGGGCTGTCAGCTCAGCCACTGCTTCTGCAGTACCAGTTATGTGTAGAAGATATGATTCAGCCAGGGAAATACAACTGCAGACCAGGCGAGGGTTGCACTATAATAAGAATAACTATTATTATTATGACTTGCTTACTTACAGGACTCAGCAGTGTAACTATGCGGCCACTGTTACTGGAAAGCCCACGGTATAATTTGCCAATCCAGAGCCCAGTAGTATTAGGGTCGATATCAGTAGTGCTTTTGAAGGGCTTGAGCATAATATTATGTTTATGCTGTTGATTATCAACTTTTGGCGCATAGTTACTATTGTTAAGAGCATTGCCAATTATTATAAAGTAAATAAAGTGTTTAATTATTAGCTGTGTACAGAGACAAAATGTATGATGAAAGAAGACTCGAGTTTGATTGTACCGTGACTTGACTAAGGCAGCTGTACACAAGGTCTGCTGTCCACCATCCAGACCATGTCACTTCAACCCCTTTTTGTGTCCTAACCTAGATTTGAATCTAAAACCAATGCAAAGCTGTTCATTAACCTTGTGCCAATGCACATGCATGTTAGAAATTGTAAATGCTTGGTGTATGTTTATAGTATTATGAAATCCTAACAGCATCTTGGCACTTCTGAGGCTTTTGAATGGTGCACTGTAAATATTTCGTTACTGCTTAATTGAAGTGTTATATTTCTGTAAGTGTGAAGCAATTCATCATGGCACCAAAGATCAGTAAATGGCTTAATAACGGAATAACTGATAAGAGTGATTACCATTGTAGTCTTTAACAAAGTGATTTAGGTCTCAAATAACTCTAAATGTCTAGGTAACATCGAAGCCAAACATGACATTCACACTAAGCCCTTTATGATAAAAACATTGCTTCATGCTGTAATGCAGTAGTACACTGTAGGTCTACCATTGTTGTTTGGTTCTACCTAGCAGTATTACTGAAAATGTGCCAGGGGTCTGTCTTGGATACTGGAGGGAATGTTGCTTGTTGTTGGGATGGCAGTTGCTGTGCATGGTGATGATGATTAAAGGGCAAGCGTAGGTAGAGGAAGAGGAAATGAAGGAAGAGAAAGTCAAAGGTACCTGTGCATGCATACAGTTTGGATTCAAAGTTAAAATCAGATTAGACAAAGAAAACATTAGTTCAGATGTCCTGGAAGAAACAGGTGGCAAGAAGATCCACACCTAAAGGCTCTAGCCATTACATTGACTTTATAACACACAGGTACTTGGAAATATAAACCAACAGTTTAATAGAGCACCGGAAGCTTTCTGCAGTTTCTGGCTCATTTATAAATTAACATTTGTTGTATATGAATATGTATCTTGATGTCTGATGGCACCTTTGAGACATTTTTGAAGGCCCTGTAAAAATATCCAGATAAATACGTATATATAAGATACATATGTATGAGTCTGCTTACAATTCAGTATATTTCATAGATAACAGCATTTCATAGGGACAGATTTTTTACAGGAAAGTATTAGATGCTGTACTCATTACATCCACTAACTGTGCAAGAGAGGGAGATGGAGAGAGAGAGAGAGAGAGAGAGAGAGAGAGAGAGAGAGAGAGAGAGAGAGAGAGAGAGAGAGAGAGAGAGAGAGAGAGAGAGAGAGAGAGAGAGAGAGAGAGAGAGAGAGAGAGAGAGAGAGAGAGAGAGAGAGAGAGAGAGAGAGAGAGAGAGAGAGAGAGAGAGAGAGAGAGAGAGAGAGAGAGAGAGAGAGAGAGAGAGAGAGAGAGAGCAAGAGAGAAGCAACTTGCATAGCTAAAGAATGAGCGCTTTTGATGATGGTTATGACACAGATTCATCTTGCATTCATTTTCAGGTAGATAAAAATGTATTTTACAATGGTGTGTTATGTGCTAGGTCTGTGAAGAGAGTGCTTTGTAAAAAGGAGGTGCTGAGTAAATCGTCTGTTGTGTGCTTATTACAATTGTAAAATATCGAATAATTGAAGAACTGTGTATAATAAGTTAGCCGAATCTGTATGTGTTCGTGTCTGTATAATACAAAGAGTATGATAGTTTGTTATAGGTCAAACGGTGTTTGTGATGTTGGTAGACTCCTGTGTTGCTTGTAACTCATTAATGCAAGCGTCCAGCGTGGATGGCTCAGTCTATTGGCACAATCCAGATGGAAATCAAGACCAGGACTGTGGGGAGTCTAGGGCTAAGCTTTTAAAGTAAATATACATGTTTATTAAACCTTGAAATCTGTTTTGCAATTAACTTCTTGGAGACAAAGGTGAACACAAAGATTGGTTATTTTAAATTTCAGTCGTCTCCTGTTGTGTGGTATGATGCTTCATTTCACAGTGTGTTCCTGCCAAACTGGTGTGGGGCATTTGGCAGTTGAATGTGGTATGCTTTTAGTATCAGATATGTCTTTAATAAACCTTTGGGCTATGATGTTTTTACTTGGTGGAGCAGAGCACAACTTATAACAGAAATGTCAAGGATCAAATGGATAGCTTCAGTTTTTACATTTAACTCTGGAGTTCAGATTTGTGTGCTTCATTTGAAAGGATTAACTGCTTTGTGAGTCTTTTAATTGCTTTGTGAGTCTTGTCTGCCCTCAATCTTTTCATTGCTGGTGTTCTTGTTTGGCTCAGCTAACTTAAATAACTGTCAGCACAGCATAATGTGTAAATACGGTCCTCATTTTATTTGCAATATTATAAGCTGCAGTTTTCAATTTGACACAGTAGAAGCCTAAGCCAATTTGGTTTCATGTTCACCTGGTAGAGTAATGATAGACTATATCAGTGGTTCTTAACCTTTTCAAGGGAACCGAACCCCAAGAGAAATCCATGACCACTCACCGAACCCCTCAAGTTTGAACAATAATTTTTAACTAATGGGAACAAAAGGAAATAATTTTTTTTACCAAAATGTGATACAATATTAATACATTCAATACACAAACTACTAACAGTTAACTAACCGTACCAACACTACCAATTGCATCTTAATGTGTCCTTTGTTGTTGCCGTTTGGAAGCAATGTGAGAAATGCGTGGCTTTGTTTTGGAAAGACTCACTCTCATGTCATTTTCGCAATCAAGCCTGCTCCTTTTCTTGGATTTAATCTCCACCAATTTTGAGAATCCTTGCTCACAGAGATATGATGTGACAAACGGTGTGAGGATTTCAAGGGCAGCTTTAGCAATGCGAGGAAATCCTTCCATTTGGCGGCACCAAAATCTTGAGAGTGTTGTTGTACCAAAGAGCATGCAATTGTAGAATGTGGCTGCTGGTGTTAATTATCGGGAGGTTCAGTAAGACATAACTAAGGTTAACAGGATGAACAGCTTTACATTTCATAAGGTAGGGCCTGGTAGGCAATCTATTTCAAACAAAATTTATTAAATAAAAGTCGAAAAATAAAAATAAAATAGCAAATGATTTTTCACTCACAAACACTGGCCCTGAATATGTATATATTTCAGAAGACCTCTGCCGAACCCCTGGCACTGGCTCACCGAACCCCTGGGGTTCGGTCGAACACTGGTTAAGAAACACTGGACTATATAAATAAATGTCATTGTTTAGACTAAATTTTCAACTGGTTGATTGTCATATCGATTGATTTGAAAATCTGAGATGCTTCTCTGAAGAGCTGTCTTCCTAAAGCGCTATTTTAATGTATTATTAGGACATGTGATATGTTTATAATTTGCAACTGGTTCCATTTACATAACAGCTTCAAGTGTAATGATCTTTTCTTGAAAAAACTGCAAGAATTGGCTTTTTTCTTAATTGGCATTAAATCTATCAGTGCTATGAACTGGTTTTTAATGAGTTTGATGTTATATGTGTAAGTTATGATTAAAGCCGATTTGGGTTTTATTGGTGTTTGAATATGAAAATTGGATAGTCTAATACAAGTTGCTATGGTGTGGACTTGTTAACATGCTCCAGATTTTTTTGGTCGGATGGATGGAGGGTCGGATAGACAGTCAGACGGATGCTTAGATGGACAGACTGATGGACAGTTGGACAGACGCTTGGATGGACAGACTAGTAGCCATGTTCTTAGCACATAGTGCGATAGCAGTGCCATCTACTGAAATGAAATGAGTCTTGTTTATTATGACCTTCATAATGACGTATAGGATAGCATCGCCACCTAGCGAATGAAATGAGTCTAGTAGTATAACAAAGCGTTGACTTCGTGATTTCTGTTCGTTTCTATTATTAATACGGTAACGACGATGAACACGAAAATATGATACCACAGAGGAAAGTAGGCAAGGCAATAGGATGGTAGGTGTGTCATTGAGGAGCTTGAAACTTACTTCCTGACTGCAATCGAATTCCTTAGATATCGACATTCCACCGAGATTGCCGTTGCAACGCTTTTGCCAGATTCTTGCACTTTTGGTGAGAGAAAGATAGTAACGCTCATCGCCGTCTTAATGGATTTAAATGCAGCGGCTTTCGACACCGAAGACCATCTGATTCTACTTAAACGATCACAACTCATATTTGTTCTGACGGGTATTGGCCATCGCCATGGCCATCTCTTAGGGGCCTACCTATAGAACAGAAAGGTACAAATCGCAGTGGGATGGTTTGACGGCGGACGTCGGGTTGGGCGTATAGTCGTATAGCCTACCTTGCTAGTGGTGTACCCAAGGGCAGTGTTCTTGAGGCTCCTGTTATCGTCTTGTGCACTGTCACAGACATCAAGATTCATTGGTTTTTGGCTGCATATGTATTTGCTGATGGGGATGACTGCAGATCTATCAATATTCTGATCCATTAATTGTCGAATCCAGCGTCAATTGTCTGGTACATATCGACTGCATATACAGAGAATTAAATGAGAAGTGGATGGCCATCACCAGACTCGGTTTGAATCCATCGAAATCATCTGGTTCACCTCTCGACAGTATTTTAGACTGGATAACACTGGCAATACGTGTAAGTTACCCTGGAGCTTGGAGTTCTACTGTATGTAGTTGGCAGCCACCTATAATGAACTCCACAATCCACATAATATATGGCGTCTGCTATACTAACATACATGTAGGGTATACTCGTCAACTGCAGAGGCGAAAATCTATACATAACTTTGGGGGGACAGACTCTATGAGGGCCGGATTTGGGGGGGGGACAGAACGGCTAAAGTCAAAACTTTGGGGAACAGTCCGCCTCTGTCTCCCCCATGATTTACGCCACTCAGTGGTCATGTGCTGTACGTCTGCTGTTCGTCGTTCGCTCATCGTGGATTTAACTGGGCATTGGGCCGCATTGCAGTCATGGTCACATTTCGACTTGATTATTGCAATGGTTTCTGCAGAAATCTTCAACCTATTATCGCAACGCTGCGTGTAACTCGATCGTGGTTCGCCTAGGACCCTAGGCATTCTCAGCCATGCAGCGTAGGCCTATATTGAAACCGATGAAGCAATCGGATTTCGTCTGAGCTTCGATCTTCAACGGATTACAAGTTTTACTACGAGTTTACTTCAACCCACCCTGCAGTGATTGGTGCTTTTTATAGTGACGGCGCTAAATAAATCAATAGATCAGACTCAACTAAACTGGAAAGCCTGTAGGCCTGCGTGCAATAAGATGGAAATCGTCAATCCTATTGCACATAATTATTGTTAATAGTCTGACAGCTGTATACAGGTTGCATCTATCTATGAAATTTATATAGCGCCCTTTCAAGATTACTACCTAGAACTACTAGAATTACTACTCCCGACTCAGGCTCGGTCAAAAAGGAAGGTCTTAAGTAATTTATAAAAAGAACCAGAGAAGTCTCGCGAGAGAATGCAGGTCAGAGGGGAGACTAGGCCTATTCCAAACAGAAGGACCCACTATCGAGAAAGCCCGACGCTGTCTGGTGGCGGTCGGAACCATGAAGTCACCTCTAGAGGCCGAGCGCAGAGATCAGCGACCAGAGCAGGCCGAAGTCAAAGTGAAGAGCTCCTGGAGATAGGTATGTGCTCTACCGAGAACACATTGCCAGACAATGGCTGAGACTGTATAAAATTAATAATGGATGCGCTGCTGGACCGAGAGCCAGTGGAGGACATCACGCATAAAGTCAGAGTTGTGGCCAAACCTAGGGACGCCACCAATTATCAAGCGATCGAGCAGCCGCCCGCAACACGCCTTCAAAGGATGCAAACGGATCTGTGGTATAAGTCCACAGATGCATGAGGCTTGGCAATGTTTCTAAGTTATCGTAGTTTGTTAGCCTATAGCGACGACCTGGAACATCTGCAGATAGCTAGGCCTATAAAACCCACATTAACTAAACTTATATGTCAGAATATGATTTCCTGGAGAAGCTAGATTAAAAACCACCTAATATTATATAGGGGGCCAACATTATACATTATGGCCTATAGTTACGGTTCATGCAAGAGCTAGCGCTTGTCAGATGCAGATAAAGGATTACGTACATGCATACGTACATGCATGCAAGTATAAACACATGCGTACACATAAGTGCTTGTGTGCTACTGTGTATACATATGTATATATATGGGGGGGGGGGCCGTGGCGCATTGGATAACATCTGGCACACAGACCGAGAGGTACCGAGTTCGAGCCCCCGTTGGGCGGATATGTTTGTAGGCTGCTATTAGCGCCGTTGTATTGCAAGCTGTCTGTTCTGTTAGTAGTTAAGATTTAAATTGCATAACATGTACAGCGCAGTGCGTTTGTCAGGCGCTTATTAAAGAAAAGATATTATTATTATTATATGTATGTGCCAAGGCTTATTCCAATCTATGTGTCGATTAATTGGCTGTCTTTCCCCTGTCTGTGTCTTTACATACATGTAGGTCACACTGTCAGATGTCCCTATTTAGCGGGATCCATGATCCCCCCCATGTAGCCAGGACATGTCAAATCGTTGCCTTTTTGTTTCTTTTGTTTATCCTTTTCTTATGGTTGCAGAAATAAATGATTTGATTTGATGTATTCCTAAACAGACTACAATAAAAATCGAAAGACAGTATAAAGTCTTTTCCCTATATTTACGTACGCCACAAATCGAGCTCGTCTGCAATTCGAAACCCCACATCAATTAGTAGCCTAACTTCGGCGACGCCTTAAATTAAAGTGCAAGTAACAAAATTAGACAAGAGACTGCATGGCCTCTCTAGAATTCATTATACTAGACTATTACTTGCCCGAGCTGTCACTATAGGCAGGCAACGCTATAATTATTATACTCTCTGTTAAATCAAGTCCTATCCCTAACCTATCATTCTTTACAAAACTTCCATTCCATGCAGCTTCGCGAACTCATCAGCATCCATCCATGCACTCCCGCTCTATCCGATCATCTTTCTACTTCACTTCTCCCCGTCTCCCAGTTATTATTATTTAAAGTTCTCCAACCGATTCATAGGCCTACGCCGTGCTGAACCTCGATTCTGGAACAACATCCTCCTGATCAATTCCGCACACTTTCAGTTCCTCCACCAATCATCTGCCTCAGTTATAATTAAGCTCCTCTATAATATCACCCTCAGGTTTCCACTCCAAATTAAAGTTTCACCTCTCCAGGAAATTCTACCCTGATCCATCCACAGTCTGCTGCCATCTAATCACTTTCACCCTAGACGAAATCCGCCTTAGCTTTGCTCCTTCTCTCGCTGGTCCTCCGACCGGACTTTCTTCTTAACTTGATATATCTGAACAATTTCTATAACTCGACCTAGAGCTCGTAATTAGCTAATGCTCTTTGCTTAGCTTTTGAGTAGCGCTTTAAAATTTCGTAGTTCACGACGACCAACACGATTGCATTGTGTTTAAGCAGCGACATATGTTAGTATTAGTATACACAATGAGCGCCTTTACAATGTCCAGAGTGCTGATCAAGTATTTAATTAAAATGTACGTCTGTCAAAAACTCTAACTTCCCTAACTCTAAATACAGATCCGTTTGGTTGTTCGTGGCATTGGTCAATGTGGTTTGGATCCTTTCTTCATTTGCGCGTGACCAAGATAGAAGACGATGATGATGACAGCAGCGCACATGACAATGACGAGACCAAGGAGCAACTGGAACATGACAAGTGCCGACAGCTGAGAACTCAGGCGCTGGTTGTTGTTCATCAACTTGTTTATCTGATCAACAAAATGCAAATGTTGTATAAACCAATAGCATCACCATTCATGGTTAACTTATATTAGCTCATCATAGTTCAGGGCGGGTGATGGTTTACCTCCCCCCGGAAAACTCATCGTTTATTACCCTTAATGATAAATTTCATTAGAAATATTTACAAGATACGTCGGCCCTTACTAAACCGTTGTTATAATAATAATATGTGGATTCCACTACTTTGTCGCAATTCAGCATGTGAAATAATCACAGTAAGTTCACATAGCCTAAGTTAAGCGTCTGCATGCAAAGGGTTCGAGGAACCTAATTAACGTTGTCCAATTCACATGCTAAATTCCGACCAAATATAGCCAACATTTAAAAAAATACGCTGTTTAAGCTTCTTGGGTTTATAATTCTGTCGTAAATACTTTAAGTGGAATTTTACAAAGCATTTCTTTGTAAGCAATGTACGTGTAAATGCTTCCAGCTTCAGGGGCTTGGTACGTCTCTGGACCCTCGATCTAACCAGAGCTTGGTAACTGGAGGCGCTGGCCCAGACCAGGTCTTGGCCTCTCTGCGCACTCCTGTCCACCATCATATTCATCATCGTCGTCTTTGTCATTATCAGTGTCATCATGATCGTCGTCGTCATCATCATTGTCGTCGTCGTCAGTATCATTTGTTGCGAGATTGTTGAATATGAGAGTTGAGGCACAATACATTAGGTCTTTCCGCTAATGGGGATGGTTTGAGACGCACCTACTTTCTCAGTTACCATTGTCTGTGACAAGGCAACAATATGTTACATTCGACAATTAATGCGTCAAAGACACGTCATGGGTTGAGTCACCTCAATAGTCTCATCAGTTTACCTAATAAATGATGCGGCTGTCTAACTTGCTGAACAGCTTTCCTCATCCGGCCAATCCACAAACTTTACAGAAAGGAATTAGGAACTGTTGGAAATTTACAAGAGAAATTTACGCCACTAACTGAGAGAATTACTTTGGCCCAACGACAGTAACGGTTGCCAGTGGAAATCGCGCAGACAGACCACAACTTAATACACCTATTATTTATTTACATAATGTCCTCATCAAGAAGCAGCGTCATCGTTATTTGTTAGGCTGTCAGCATATCATCATCTTCCATCGTCACCATCGTCATCATCATCAATAAGCGATGAGCAGCGATGGCACTTACCTGTGTTATCTTAGATCCCTACAAGGAAAGAGCAGCTTATCAGTCCAGACTTTACGCGGAATTATTTACATTAGGCCTAATTATTCTACACATTAAAGTCCAATATCTTCCGCTACGTTTACTATTCGTATATATAAGAATGCCTGGGTAAATTATTCGGAGTATCCTCTGCAGTAGATGTCTATTTACGAACGATCTTTAGAGCAAAAGAAGCCAAGTTCATGCTACATCTTGAACATAACTGAACCCGGTGTATCATCTTTTTTAGCCATTAATTTAATTACATAGACCTGATGTGACGTCACACTTCTCAGACCCACCCCCATGTCACACTTCGTCACAAATTTTCGACCCCCTCCCCTAGGTGCGTGACGTCTTTTATGGACGGCCCCTAAACTAATATCCTTCTAATGAAAGTGATAGTCAATCGTAAGCTAAAATGACATTACATAATTTAGTTCGGCAGACATGCACTGATAAGAATGATGATGATGATGATGATGATGATGATGATGATGATGATGATGATGATGATGATGATGATGATGATGATGATGATGATGACGTCACACTTCTCAGACCCACCCCCATGTCACACTCCGTCACAAAGATGATGATGATAAGGTGCCATTGGACGTCATTAGATCACATTGGATTAGATTGGGGTCGGTTTGGATTAGGCTCATTAGACCTATTATACTTACGTAATCGGATCGTTCCTTGACCTCGTTTTCACTGGGACCTAATTGGTCCATTCGAATTGTCATTCTGAAAACATGGAACAATCCACTCTAATAAATTCATGTGAAGGTCAGATGATCTAAAGTACAAACTAATGTCTTTATACGACCTTACATTAAATTGCCAATCACCAAGAATGTCCATGGGACAGAGAACTGCTATCACTATTACTACTACTACCACTACTACCACTACTGCTGCTACCACTACTGCTGCTGCTGCTGCTGCTGCTCCTATTACTACTACTGCTGCTGCTACTGCTACTACTGCCACCACTGCTATACTACTACTACTACCACTTCCACTATTACTACTAATATTTTATGCTGTGCAATGATTGCTACATACTTTTGCTCCATGTAGTTTGTTGGATCGACTGGAACTGAGTTCCACAGTTCCTTCAGAGTTTTGCTAGAATCGTCGAAAACATCGGGGGCACGAATGACGGCCACGAGGAATTTATGAGACGCTACTTTCGTCATCCAACCTAAAAATAGAGGAATAGAGAAAATAGCGCAACATCATCATCTAATGAGTCGTCAGCGCTTCAACCACATTTTCAGTTGTGTCAAAAACACAGAGGAAGTCTAAACTGCGCCTATGTGCGGTTTTGATAGACAGAAACACACACACATACAAGCATGATTGAATACATACGTAGGCACGCTGGCAGGCAGTCCTGCCCATGAGAAGTTTTGAGATGGAGTTGAAGAAGATACAGAGATACAGTGAAGCAGACAGACAGAGAGAACAGAGTGTGACAAAGCGGCGTCTTAGAAACTGAGAAGGTTCTATCAGTCAGCTGAAAGCGTGTTGATATGACGTATGATGATGAGAGAGGCATTTGTTGTCTACCTGGCTGCACAGTGACGGCCGCAGTCGCTATTTCACCGGCATCTACGAATCCCCAGTGAGGCTCGACTCTGTACGCCTCGGGAGTCGAACACTTTATCTGTTCATGAAATACAATGTTTTCATTATGCGTATCGTCGTCGTCCTTGTCGCCGTCACCGCCGCTATTTTCTCAAGGTATAGGCCTAGATAATAAACCCTTAGAAGTTTAAAAATGTCGGCAGAAAATGAAACTCCTCCTTAACTGAAATATCTCGTCGAATTCAAGCCAGGCACGGCAAAAGTAGCCTACCACTGAGGCAGCAGCGGCGGCATTGAAGCTCCGAACTGCGTTAACAAGACGCTGAAAGAGATACGTAATGTAACTGGTTTCTTTACGGTCTCCGAAAGCTGAGTAAAGCAGCGTCCGAAACTCGTATTAAAATCAAGCCATGTTAAATGGTAGTAGGCCTACTTTCAAAGGAGTTGAATATACTTTTAAAATGTTAAGGATGCCCTACGGGTTCTAGGATGATTGGTCACAGGACGATTGGTCATAGGACGATTGGTCATAGGACGATTGGTCATAGGACGATTGGTCATAGGACGATTGGTCATAGGACGATCGGTCATATGGACGATTGGTCATAGGGCCTTTTGGTCATAGGACTATTGGTAATATGCCGCTAATAAACCGACATACTTGGTAGTAGTCGTTAGTTATGGACATTCTTAGTTTTAAGCTTAACACACCGAACGCAAAATAATTAGGGACATTCATCGTTTTTAGACAAACACAATCAGTGCCAATCAAGAAACTTATTAGGATAATAATTAGCCTACTTACAGGCATCAACTCGTATTACGTATTTCACAGTAAATGATCCAGTAAATGGTTGTTCATGTTTTAATAACTTCTCTGTTTTAGCCATCAATAGCCTTCGATAGTCCTATTGCCGATAGGCCCTATATATGATCGCTAGGACCTAGCCTATATGACCGATAGGACCTATGACCGACAGGCCCTATAATCCATATGACCTATGACCAGTAGGCCCTATGACCGATAGTCCCATGACCAATAGGCCCTATGACCAATCGTCCATATGACCGATCGTCCTATGACCAATCGTCCTATGACCAATCGTCCTATGACCAATTGTCCGTATACCGCCGTAAGTTCTATGGCTGTCCTGTTCTGTTGCAACAGCTGCCTTCAATGAAGATGGTGCCGCAGTGTCAATTTCTGTGACAGTCCAGATCAGGCTGCAATGCGGCACATAGACCAAAGGGTCAGAGTGAAACGATCCGGTCTCATTCCGTCCATTCTGGATAGCCCTAGTGGTTCTTTGATAATTGGGATTTCAGTATGAGAGCTTTACTTCGTTCTTCGTGTGTTCATTATGAGTTTCGTTTCTATATTTTATTATTACATCTTCATTACTTCATTAACTGCTACTGATTTTCATTTCTTCAATTAAATAAATTTATATTTTGATCGAGTAGTTCCTTCATCTAGGAGCAAGCTCCCAGAAGCAAGATGCAAGTAATTAATCTCTAGTTATTCTCGTAGACGTCTCATTAAAAGGCGAATTATCGTCGTCATAATACAATATTGGTGCCCTGGATTCTAGAAGAAATACCTGGCGCTCCATAAATGGGTTTTGGTATTCGGCGTCAGATGTCTCTTCCAGAGCACAGTTATATAAATATTCCTGTGAATTGCATGCATGTACTTGCAAAGACTAAGATTAGTGGTCAACTATCAGATTGCAGATTCGGCCTAAATTCAGTGTATTAATTGCTTATTAACGAACTTACTTTAAAGCTGATCTGGGAATCTGTTATGTTTGTAATTTCGACGAAGGAAACTGGATCTGGCATTCCAGGAAGCCACTTAAACTCCAGGGTACCTTTGGGTCTAAACAATTATACATAACATATCATAACAACGTAGGCCTATAGCAAACCAAACCATAAGGAGCATAGCATAAGCTTAACAACTTGTAGACTGAATAATGTAGATTCATATCAGAGTCAAGTTATATCTATACAAAAGTATACAAATTAACTACGTCAGGAAAATAAATAAAGTTAATATAAATGTAGACGTTTTCTATAGCGACCGTATTGCCTTGACCCTGTTCATTTTTCAACGAATTGATGGGGTGAGACCCTTCACCATCGCTCGCCCGTTTGAATAGGCGCCACTCCATTTAAGGTCCCCGTATATGGACCGTGCTAATACAGGATTCAAATCTCTTAAATACATGTAGCTAATTTCGGGAGGCGACCCTCGATCTGCAAGCTCTCTTACACGGAGGAGTGTGACCCTGTGTGGGACGCAGCGTATACGCTCTAAGCCATTGTAGTTATCTGGGCCAGTTACGATGGCATTACAGGATTACACACATTTACACTATTATTCTTTTTATTAAGCACCTAATAAAATATAATCAGATCCCAACCGATATGCATCAGTTGTATACACCTAGAAACTACCATAGGCCCATATATTATACACATGTGCAGTATACACATATGTTTATAGGCTATTTCGTCTATGGACCTATTTTAAAAGAATCCAGATAATTCATACACAGTCGTATCCATGTTTTTCTTATGTGTATGTGTCATTTAGGTGGGTTGCGGGTTCGAATCCACCTCAAGCCGCCGCGTAGGGACCCTGGGCAAGTCCTTCACTCGCAATTGCTCATGCGCTTCGGCGTGAAACTCCGATTCAGCGTACGCGCAGTAGTCGGGAGCGCCTCTGAATAGGCAATCTGGTAGGGGCGCTATAACAAGTGTTCAAATACAATACAATACAATACAATTTATGGATGTGATATATGTAATATATAGCAATGCATACGCAGGCTTATCCGATACGATACAGACATACATGTGTATAAGTTGACCAGACTCTGATTCTGTATTATGGAAGTACCAACGTTATGTCGTTTTTAAAGGCGGCAAAGATGAAGAAAGGGTTGGACTTGTATGGTACAATGCATCATCTTCTGTTATATCCAGGTATAGCAGCTATCCATTGCCAAAAACCAGCAGAGAGACAGACATACAGACAGACATACAGACAGATACAGACAGAGAGCAGAGTGATCATCTCACGTCATATGATCGAAGATTAGAGAGAAAGTGCTAATGGAATTTTCTACTGTATATTCTTAGATGGCAGTTCCTGAAAGACGGCGGCGAAGGCGGCGAGAGCGGGGCCAGGTCATGCTGCTGCTGCTGCTGCTGCTGATGCTGCTGCTGCTGTTGCTGAAAAGACAATGTCTCGAATAGGAAGAGATGTGATTCTCTACATCCATTTGCTAATGAACAACTATATAGTCACCTGATGAAAGCCAACGGCTTGCTAGGTTGCAGCTTCGCCTTTGTTCTCGATCCTCCTTCAGATCCTCTTCCTCCTCCCACTCCAGGTTGTTCTCCACCTTCTACTCCTGTTCCAGCAGTCGATGATCTTCCTGTTCCAAAAGTCGATGATCTTCCTGTTCCAACAGTCGATGATCTTCCTGTTCCAACAGTCGATGATCTTCCAACTTCAGCTGCGGCGGCTCTCTGACAAGCAGGGTTTGTACATCCAACTATTCCATGCAACTGGAAGAATTGAACAGTAGCAAAACATAGAGATCCTCGTTAACACTGATGCTGTGTAACGCAATGAAACTCATACAAGTCAGTTCATATTATTATCAAGTTACGTGAGAGTTCTGCGCATGTCCGTTACGCAACATTTCAGCATCATGGGCGAAATTTTCTTAATAGGTCTTATATTGCCAGACTATTAAGTGATTGGTACCGGTTGGCCATGACAGTGATTAGTACCGTTCGGTGAGTGATCAATTAGTACCGTTCGGTGAGTGATTAATTAGTACCGGTCGGCGATTGATTGATACTGGTCGGCGAGTGATTAGTACCGGTTGGCCAGTGATTAGTACCGTTCGGTGAGTGATTAATTAGTAGCGGTCGGCGAGTGATTAGTACCGGTCGGTGAGTGATTAATTAGTACCGGTTGGCGAGTGATTAGTACCGTTCGGTGAGTGATTAATTAGTACCGGTCGGCGATTGATTGATACTGGTCGGCGAGTGATTAGTACCGGTTGGCGATTGATTAGTACCGTTCGGTGAGTGATTAATTAGTACCGGTCGGCGATTGATTGATACTGGTCGGCGAGTGATTAGTACCGGTTGGCCAGTGATTAGTATCGTTCGGTGAGTGATTAATTAGTACCGGTCGGCGATTGATTGATACTGGTCGGCGAGTGATTAGTACCGGTTGGCCAGTGATTAGTACCGTTCGGTGAGTGATTAATTAGTACCGGTCGGCCAGTGATTAGTACCGGTCGGCGAGTGATTAATTAGTACCGGTCGGCCAGTGATTAGTACCGGTCGGCGAGTGATTAATTAGTACCGGTCGGCGAGTGATTAGTACCGTTCGGTGAGTGATTAGTACCGGTTGGCCAGTGATTAGTACCGGTCGGCGAGTGATTGATACTGGTCGGCGATTGATTGGCTACCGGGTCTCTTAATGACAATGGTAATTATTGTAATTGTAATTAAACATTTATATAGCGCCGCTCAAAATGCAAAAGAAAAGTACGATCGCATATATGTGATGTTAAATCATTAAATGTCATTAAGAACATAACATTTTTCGGCTAACATGATAACATGACTCACAATTTTGTTCGTAATGAAATAAAATGAATTTGATAAAGTTTTTTTAATCGAACACACTTAGGCCTAGACAAAATGTGTTTGACGTTGACTTAAAACAATATTATTCAATAATACTTAATACGAAACACTTGATTTGGGCTGTGTATTGTAGATGACTGCGTCACTTTCTTAAAATGCTATCTCTTTGAAATGAAAAGAATCTGTTGCGTATATTGGCCACGTAGAATCTGTGGGAGAATAAGTAGGCTACATATGTAGGCTATCCTCAAATACAATACAAAGTGTTCAAATACAATATGTGGCGTGTTCTTAATGTAATTTAGTTGGTTAATTAACTGGACTTTTTTATCGAAGACGACACCCAGTCACCCAGATGATGTTGAGTTCATTGTGGACACTAAGTTCACCCGTAAGTGAATAGGGTCTAGTGCTCAGATCACCGTGCAATGGCGGCTCTCTTGCAAACGTCGATTCAGTTGAATAAGCCAGAAGGTTCAAGCTGACCCTGGAATTATCTAGAACTTATAGAATAGGTTCCTGAGACTATGTAAGGACTACAAGCCTATAGAGACAGGAGAGATTATGGAGATTCGTAAAGAACCAGACGCCAAGAGATAGTTCCAGAGCCATAGCCAGAGTTTAAACTTGACACTTGTGTTCAAAGTTCCTGATCCGTATTGCATTGAGGATATCGACTGATAGAACAAGAATGAATGCCGCAGCACATGGTTACGTTCACCGACTGGTACACCCTCGCAGATGGTAAAAGACACAGCGTCTGGATATATATATATATATATATATATATATATATATGTATATATATATATATATATACACACGACTGGTTATCAGGTCTTTGCCGTGACGGGTATCGTCAAAAGCAGCTCTCATGCTGATGGTCTTAAATCTGTTCGCAAATGACGGTCGACGCTACTCCAATGCATTCCATCCTCCCTCGTCGTTGCTTCCTCACTCACTTTCAATACCTTACTGCCCATTTCATTTGGAAACTCTCTATTTCTCTTCCCATCGCCGAGCACTTTTCCAAATTAAAGAGCAGTTGCCAGTCCTTTGACCATCTGAACATTCGTCATAGGTCTTCCTACAGTATCTCCGATTCTTCTTCATCGCTCTACATAGTTTTGTATCATCTGCAAACTTATAAATAAATTGCAGATAAAATCCTTTCGTCTGTGTCATTAATAAAAAGTACGAACAGCATTGGCCCAAGCACTGATCCTTAACCTGTGGCACTTCACTTAGCACTGTCGTCAAGCTTGAATGTTTGAATTACTATTTCGAAGGCGGAAGAGCTTTGCGCATGCGCAACCCTCGGAGCATGCGCATTGTTTATATGCGTTTCTTCTATAAATTGGCGTCGTGGGGTCGGTTAGGGTCAGGTCATGCCTCGTGAGTGTCCGTTAGGGTCTGGTTAGGCGCTGTGACGGTCGGTTAGGGTCAGGGTTTGGGTTAGAGTCGTCATTAGAAAAAATGTGCAAAATATTCAGCGGCATATGTAAGTTTTCGCGCATTGAGTGGCGGCATTTTCCGCCGCAGAAGCACCACGCAAAACAAAATCAGCAGTTATAACTTATAGCGTGTTGGAGAGCTATACAAAGAACTGCAGAAGAAGACTTGCCTTGCACGGCTTGGCTGACGCCCGCATATTTCGATTCAAATACTGATCACAGCGGACCTATTACAAACGACCTATTTATTGCCTATTCTTAAAGTGACAAACGCTTCCGCAAAGGATACTTTGGCTGCTGAATCCACCGATACAGTCGATAATGACGTCGATGTGACGTCATATTTCAAAATATGAAAGATCAAAATAATTCTCCGTCCCATCTCTGCTACGTCATTGCGTCCTCTCAGATCCTCTGACCGGCTTGACCTTTATGTTCCCCGTGTTAGGACTACAATGGCTCAGTCCAGGTCCTTTGTCTGTATAGGTTCCTCTCCATGGAATAGACTTTCTCCTTCTTTGCGCTCTACCATCCTCTCTGGTGGCATCTCGAGGCCTACCTCTTTCTCTCACCTTAAAACTTTCGTTTTCTCACGGAGTACCTCGCACTGAGAGCGCTTCTGAAGGGCTTATGCTGTGAGAAGCGCTTTATAAATGATCAGATAGAGTACAATAAAAATAATAAAATATTTCTCTTAAGTAGTAAATGCTACGAAGAGTCTTTTGTTGTGATGTCACAAATCTCATAATGGTTGCCAGTTATTCGTTACAGCCATAATAATAGCCTGCTGTTATAGCTATGGTTACAGCATAATATGCATCACTGCTACGTGCAATGCCGTTTCAACTGCTGCTTTAAAAGTCCAGTTATTCGTGTAAGGCAGGGGAGTCAAAAGTCTGGCCCTTGGGCCATTTCTGTCCTACCGACGATGTTTTTCTGGCCCTCGAAGCCTTGCCTATAAGGACTACACAATTTGAGAATAAAGTTGACATTTGTCATTTTTCACTGCGTCTAATGCGAAATCAAATTTCTGTGCTAGCAACAGGCCAGTCAGTCAATACTAAATCCTCAATTCGCAATAGAGGTTTTTGATATTGAAGTTCAGAATTAAGACTGTTTGCATACCAAAAATGCACCATTTAGGATTTAGTTTTCAAAAGTGTTTCTGGGGATGGGCTCACCGTGCCCCTCCCACACCTCTGCCCCATTTTGCTCAGGCTCCTTCAGCACCCTGCAGTGGCGCAACGAAGGGGTTCAGCGCCCATGCAGGGGCAAGATATGATGATTGCGCCCCTTTTTAATCTTCTTGTTGACTTTTAATCGTTCTTGTCAACTTTTAATCGTTCTTGTCAAAGTACTGTGTAGGCCTACTGCTGAAAAAGCTAATATTGCGCCCCTTGCGCTGCGCCCGAGGTCGGTTGCCCCTCTACCCCCCTTCGTTTCGCCACTGGCATCCTGGTTCACCACTTGTTGGAAAATATTGCCACCGGTTCGCCGCCCGCCATCAAAAAGCTTTGACACCTCTGATGTAGGCCTATAAGGCAAAGAGAGAATCGTGCAAATGCATCTGCGCCAGGCGAAAGCTGCGACAGAGCAACCAGCTTATTTCCAGCCAATGGAATAATAGGAAATTAGACGAGTAGGCTATAATGTATAAGGAACTTCGTCGAATCGGTGGCAGTCATTAAGTCAAATTTGGATCATCTATACTGAGTTCATTTAAGTTCAACTTATACATGTATATCTTAAGAAATATATACCAACTGCGACTAAATGATGTTCCCATGTCAATTATTAAACATGAAATCCAGCTATATTGTGAGTGTAATGTAAAAATAATCTGCTAAGAAAGCGACCATGCACTGCCTAAGGTCAAAGCTGTGGAGATGTCTACGTGAATTGCTTTTAGTTTTAGGCACTCTGCGAACCTTTCCATTTCACAGTGACTATTCGTTATAGGCCTTAATTTGTGGACGTTAACGAAGAGTAGAGGTAGCGGCATCGTCATTCAAAGGCTAAAATTTAGGACCACCGTTGTAACAAAAAAGACTTTGAAACGGGAATTTGTTGGTCGGGCATTTCGCGTACATGTAAAGCCATTACAGTTGTTTTTTCGAGTTATCTGTGGGTAATAGGACATATGGCGCAGGTAAAACCAAAATAAATACAACTGTATTAGGATCCTAGGTATTGCCTTCCTTCCAAAGTTCAGAAGGGCACACACGACCGGACGAAAGAGTTTAGTGTCGTTGGCATAAAGATGGTTTGCAAGAATGAGATCTGTTGCTTGCTCCAGCGCCCTTATCAAAATATTCAAGATGCCTATCAGAGGTCGCTTCTAAGTGAAACGGCAGCCAATAGACTAAGTTTACTTATAATTATAATTCCTGCAGAAGTTGATATGATATAATAATGGAATGAATGTGCAATATTATGATATCAAACAGCATATCTGAATGGAGGATTGTCACGTGAAGTAAGTTACCAGATATCGTGAAAGTGTGGAAACTAAAGAAGAACGTGACATTTCCCTTTCGTTGGTACGTTGCCATTGCTTTTCTTTTAGCCTTCTGAATTTTACTATTACACTTTCATTTACTTTTAGTTAATTACATTAGCTAAATGAAAATATTTCTTTTATATTTTCAACGCGTTTTCTTACTACATGTAGATAACTTAATTACTCGCTGCATCGGCTATAATAAGTTTATTTTTCAGACTGGGCATCGTATTCGACCCTTGAACCGTCTTACCGTCTTTTCGTCGCTTTACAAAAGCTCTTTGGAGCTGACCCCCTCCCCAAGGATCATCATTCTTCCAAACAAAAACAGCACCCCCTTGACATGACCCTTTTCTGTTTTGTTAGCGGTTGAGATCTCTGTCTGTCTCTCTCTCCGTCTGTTTCACTATCCCTCTATCTGTCGCTGTCTTGGCGGTCTCTGTTGGTGTACTCAGCCAGACTCTTATGTTGCCCTAAATTCACATATCTACATGTAGGCTACGTTAGTGGCTATGTCGATTTTGAGCTGCAATCCATTCACGCTTCTAAAATAGGAAATTATGCTTCGTATAACTAAGTATAAATTGCGTTCAGCGATCGTCTACTATATACGACCAGATGTCACACGATACAGTGGATACCTTAGAATGGAAACTTAATATTATTTCGTCTGGTATTATTTCGATTATGCACGGTCACATGCGCTCAATTATACGTTATAATTATAATTGTGAACATTTTACATACATACATGTATGGGCAGTATGGCATATTATTACATCCATCGACTTGGAATGTTCATGTAAGCCTACATCTATGCATATAGGGAACTTTGTGACCTATATCTAACAAGGTTGTCAGACAAAAGACTCTCAATGTTTACCCCATTGTTTGACAATCAACCGATTAATTATGTGTTGAAGGACGCGGAAGAGAGAGAGAGAGACAGACAGACAGACAGACAGACAGAGACAGAGACAGAGACAGAGACAGAGACAGAGACAGAGACAGAGACAGAGACAGAGACAGAGACAGAGACAGAGACAGAGACAGAGACAGAGACAGAGACAGAGACAGAGACAGAGACAGAGACAGAGACAGAGACACAGTGAGAGACACAGTGAGAGACAGACAGACAGGCAGACAGAGACAGAGAGAACGGCCACTTGCCAATCAAACAACCACCCACACAGGCAGCCACCGCGAAATAAAAGTGGAGGATGGGAAGTGACCGATGATACACCTTCAAACGAACCGTAATAATAGGGAAAGGTGAGAGATTAGGAGGGAGTGAGGGATGGAGGAAGGGAGGGAGTTGAAACTGGAGACTGGTCCCGAGGTAAAGCATCGTCTCACGTTTTCTCGGATCACCTGATGAATATCAAAACCAGGAAGCTATAGAAACCAGTTTCGACGGCAGAGTTTACTGACGACGGACGCGATAGATTACCAATCCCATCACCACCACCACCGCCATCCCTGACACGCCATCGTCACTTCAAACCGTTCTAATCGCTGTGTTTGGTCATATAATTAATGGACTATATGCGGCGGAACGAGCTGCATTGGCTGTCCAAGAGAAGATGCACGGAGTTCAGGATACTTGAGATACTTAATATGCTGATGCGCTACCTGTCGTAAATGCACATTCATATAGCGCCTCTTCTTCGGGAAAGCTTCGAGATGCTCCGATCTCACAACATAAGACCGTGTTCGAATTCATTGGCCTTTAACTGCTGGTGAAATAGAAGCAATAAAAGGTCGAGAAATGAAAGACCTACACAAATAAAACTACCATGTTGCATTGCGCAAATAAGGTAACAACCAGGTCACCTTCAAGTGCAGAGCAATGAGAACTGCGGCCAGGTACGGATGACGCTGAAATGCATTAGCTCCCTAAATAGGATGGGCAACAACCGGACAGACAGGTAGCGCATCAGCATATTAAGTATCTCAAGTATCCTGAACTCCGTGCATCTTCTCTTGGACAGCCAATGCAGCTCGTTCCGCCGCATATAGTCCATTAATTATATGACCAAACACAGCGATTATACAGTTTGAAGTGACGATGGCGTGTCAGGGATTGCGGTGGTGGCGATGGAATTGGTAATCTATCTCGTCGTCAGTTATCTCTGCCGTCGAAACTGGTTTCTATAGCTTCTTGGTTTTGATATGAAGTCCTTGGAATTTAAGTAGGGTATGTTCGGAGGCTTTGAGGGACCTCAGGATTACATTTTAAAATCCTGTAAAAAATATTTATAAACAATATATGAATAGAATAATGTGGAAAAATAGGGAATGGGTGGTTTCTGCAATGTATCATTTTTCTGGACACCCCTAATGTAGCCCTATAAGCAGTTGGCATTACAAGACGACCACTTTCTGCCATTATTAACGCGGTCATGTAGGGTAGAGTGGGGCAAAACGCCCCCGCGGGGCAAAACGCCCATCCCGGCCCTGTCCCCTCTGTGCCATGTAATAAAATTTTTGAATGTTCTGGGGTTTCTTAGTTATACCCTAATGAGATAATCGTCAGTTATTTATCTTTAGATGGTTTGCTTATTTTTATTTTATAAAAATTGATTTTTTCGTGTTTTCTTATAAGAGTCAGCCGCCAATTCTGTATCATTAATGGTGCCAAAATGCTAGACATAGCCAATAATACAAATATAGGTCTAAAGTATACCCTATATCGAATAACTGTGCACAATAAATGGGGCTTTAACATATCAGTTTTTTATTATATGAGCAATCTCACAAGGTAGCACCAAGCGGGGCAAAACGCCCCCCTATGTTAAATGCTGACATGGGGCAAAACTTCACCTCAGAGTCACCTGGAGCAAAGCGTATTTTCTTTATTTAATTATATTTTATGACATCTTTTAAAAAAAATCTAGAGATCTTTACTTCTTATGGTTATTGTTGCATCAATGCAGTGATTGCAGTTGATTATGTGCATCGATTTTTCAGGTAGCAGGAGGTCAGATCACGGAGGGCGTTTTGCCCCAGGTGAGGGGCAAAACGCCCCCTTTGAAGCATTCTGTATTTTATTATTTTTTAATGTAATCTTTTGGGGAATTTTATCGGACATAATTTTACTTTACTTGCGACATGCAGTACAAGATCTTGCAATAATTTCATTCTTAAAATGCTGTTACTCACGTTGTAATTTAGCAAAAACCGTTAAAGGGGGCGTTTTGCCCCACTCTACCCTAACTGCCTATGTTCGTCATTATAGATATGTCTGTCAGTTTGTCTTCTGTTAGACTCTCGATCGATCGATGGACTCTTCTCTTTGACCTTTGTACACTTGCTTGCCTCTTCTAACGGTTGCCTACCTCTCTGTGATGTCAGCATAAAGTGTAATGCTTCCTCTCAAGCAATAATAGAAACCTTGGCAGAGTCCGTGTCTTGTAAGGCGAAGTGTACCAACTAATTGACGAGTGGCGCTATATAAGTAGACATCTCGTGTCTTCTCTGCGCCATTCATGAGAAGAAGGCGATGTCGACCATTGAGAATGTACTCGATGACCTCCCTGCAACACAGACTCTAAAAGACCCATTTTCGTTAGGATAGGGTGAACAAGAGAGGAAGCTGAGGTGATCAGAGAAATAGAAATGGAAAAGGTTAGAGATAGAGCAGGGAAAGAAAGAGAAGGCGAATAATGAGAGATTGGTCTGACCCCCCCTCCACCCCGATACTCCCTCTGGCCCTGCAGCCACCACCCACATGGGCGATCGCTGTCTTTGTCACGTCCTCTGCAGACACCGACCGACCGTCCTTCCGACCGTCCTTCGTCCGTTCGCCGCTTCCCATCCATCTCCACATCATCCATAAATACCCATCAAAAGGAATTAAACCCCCTCCCTCCCCCCGTTTTCACGCATCGCAACACCCTCACCGACAACTGCAAGCACACACCCACGCCTACGTACTTTAACTGATATACATTCATTCTCCATTGAATTCCTGTGTGATGCATATATAAATATATATATATGTATATGATATATATCATCTATATATGCATAGATGATATATATAGGCCTGATTTATTATGTATTGTATAGGCCAAATACATGATGACTACGACGAGGTAGCAGATGCATCAATCGTTGCCATAAGTGTATACATTCGTAGAACAGATATACATCTTGAACCCTATATACCTCCGCTCAGATACGTATACATGTACATATCTAAATATCGGCACAAGGGAAAACTAAAATCCCCAAAGCATGGTATAATGCACTTATAACCGAAATACAGTAAATGATATTACAGCATATGCCACATGATTAAAATGATATTACAGCATATGCCACAAAAAACTTGGTAACAGGGCATTTGCGCTAGCCGGCCCGGCTGAATGGAACAAACTCCCTGTCTTTATCCGCAAATCCTCAACTTTATCGATTTTCAAAACTAACCTTAAAACACATCTGTTTAAGATTTACTATGATTGATTTTTCTGTTACGCGCTTTTGTGCAAGATTCCAATTTTGTTTAGGCGCGCTATAAATAACAGTCTAATAATAATAATAATAATAATAATAATGATTATCTCTGGTGATTCCAGAACTAATGGATTGACATTAGACTGGGTGACTGGGTGTTCCTCAAGGCTCTGTTCTGGGTCCCTGCTCTTCATTCTACATTCGGCTGACATCCTGTCTCTCTTCCCACTCTCTAGAGTTGCTGGTCATCTCTTTGCGGATGATGTACAAGCATTCGTCCATGGGTCTCCTTCATCCCAGCTGCACTTAGTTGAGCGTATACAGTCCTTCTTCAATTCTCTCTTCGTTATCGGTCGCCTTAACTATTGTTCCTCAATAATACATAATTCATATGCTGGCCTTCCACAGAGTTGGATCGGGTGCTTGGAGCAAGTTTTGCGCGCGGCTGCGTGATTGATTGGTGGCATCCTTAAGGCGGGTCTTGTATCCGACTATATGCGGGATGTCCTGTACTAGCTGCCAGTATACCCCCAACGCATCTCATTTAGGGTCACTGCCTTCGTTGTACGTAGCCTCGTTGGTACTGTGCCTGCTTATCTGCAGGAGCAATGTCGCCCTATTTCTGCCAACAGTGGCCGCCGACCCCTTCGCTCTGCAGTCAGTGGTGACCTGATTGCACTTCTATCATGCAACATCGAGCCGTCTCGGTCGTGGGCCGAGTATCTGGAATGGGCTTCCTCTAGAGCTCCGTCTCCTACCTAAGAACTCTTCACTTGTTGTGATCTACCACCACGTGTGATAGTCCACAGAACACCAGAGTCTGTACTCAACCACAACTTGTGAGCGACTGCTTTATTCACGACACTCAAATAACCCGATAATGTGAACATAAAATGGACTGTTCCAATACATTGCTATAGGTCTAAATGTTAATCTCTAAATATACCGTCCAATCAGTAGAGTCTTCTCAATAACATTCTAAGATAAATTACATCCATTAATATAAAACCTAAACTGGCACTCCTACTAAACGTAAATAAGTAAGAACATAACCTATGCATATGACATTACCTCTTTCCCTCTTTTTAAGTTTATAAATTATGCTTTACATCATTTTTAAACTTGCAAACATAGAAATGATAATTCAAACCCCTCTATACAAATATTTACAAACAACATAAATCGACTCTTAACTAAACTTAACTACGTTTCTCCTACACCACACACATCAGCCAAACAACTACACTTATCAGCTGGCTGCCATACTAACACTCATCGTACAACCTTACCCAATACCAACATCATCAAATACAACAACAAATTGGGATCCGCGCACACTACGACCGACATTCCCAACACAAACATCTTTCCACTTCGAAAGCGCCTCACACATTGCTTGGGCACCTTTCAAGACATGAAATTCACTACCACTATCACAATACACATTCACAACTTCACACCTAACAATACAACACCTACAATATTTCCAAGAATCAACTTCCTTCTGCTTTTCTTCGATCCGAAACAAACTCTCTAACTCCTTTCCTTTTACATGCGCCAACAACTTCACAACTCTCATAAAGCCTTGTATCAATTCTCTGTACCAAAATATCAACCTGAACACAACACTTACGACATTCATGACAATCCCATCAACAACAGGCATTGAGTATTGACAATACACAAAAACATTCGTATATTGAATATCATATGTCAAGCGAAGCGATTGATCCTTCTCCTTGACCAACACCAACAGACTTTCCATAGGACCAGTCGAAGGTTTGACTCTGCCTTTGTTGATCAGATCGTCACTCCGTCGTTCCACCTCAGATCGATAGATCAGTGGCACCTCGGCACACTCCCACGTCAACACGTCACCATACAGTTCCCACTCTTGTTTTGCTACAGCACAAAAAATAGATTTATCAGCACAGCAATCAACACATTCAATTACTGAACCAATCAACAGTTTATGCTGTACCACATGTACATCATGTTTACCCTTATCAATCTGTAATAGTTGCTCTTCCCTGTCATTCTTCATTTGCATATCATCATTCCTTTCGAAGTCATCCTCTTTCTCAACTACTAAACCACGTTCATGTAGTAACCCATCACCTTCCTTACCTACCTCCCGTTTCACTAGATCCAACAAACCCAAGTACTGCTGTACTGGTTGTTCACGAGGTAACACATTACATATATCACCTTCCTCACGTTCCCTCCAATCAACCCAGTCCACAGACTGTTGTACTGGTTGCTCATGTTGCAACAAGTTACCTTCCTCACCTTTAACTTCACTATTGCTACACACATTTTCCAATTTCAAGTGTTCTATCTCTACTTCTTCTACTTCCTCTGTCTCTTGACTCACTTCTTTAGTCACATCATGTATGATTTCACTGGATTTATCCTGAATCAACACATTTGTCTGAACTTCAGCATCAATACTTGAAATCTTTGACAACAATTTCAATTCTGCAACCAGCTCTGGATGCAACATTACAGTTTCCCTTCCTGACATATCGTCAACAACAGCACAAACCACAGACATGTATTGTCCAACATTACATAACTTAAAATAGTTATTATCACAAACCACATTAGCCAACCGCAATTCAAGCTTAACTAATTTCGCCACAACCGGTTTTCCAACAACACCCTGAATATTCACTTCACCTATTTCGTCCAAATGTATACCTTTGAGTACTTCCTTACTTACTACAGGAATTTCAGTTCCCGAATCAACCAAACATTTCACTTTCCTCTTCTGCATTACATCCACATTAATTTCAATATCAACATGTTGTAAATTTGCCTTTTTCAACACCAAATTAGTATTATAACAGTCCAACCTCTCTTCACTCGCTTCATCTATTTCCTGTTCCACTTTCTTCTCTTCTTCCAACACACATTTCATCACCATCTTAGGTTGCGTTTCAACCTCCAATTCATCTTCAAATTCAGGCCTATTAATTACCTCTATAGCCATCTTTGGCTGCGTTCCATCATACCTTGCAAATTCATATTTAGGATTCTCAAACAACACTTTGTATACAGGCCTTTCTGGTTCTTCCAGTACACAGGCTCTGGCAGATACCTCATTTGGCCATCCTTCTGGCTTATTAATTACCTCTATCTTAGGCCTTTCTATTTCCTCCACTACACAAGCTCTGGCAGACACTTCTCTCGACTGCCTCTTTGCACAATCCTTAATTAAATGGGAATAACTACCGCATGCAAAACACTTTCTCTCATTCTTCTCCACAAATCCTTTCTTCACATCCGGTTCCACATACTTGCTTCTATTCCACGTCTTTTCCTTCGATTGCCTTTTCATACAATCTTTACTTATATGTGAATAACTTCCACAATCTAAACACCTTCTCTCATTCTTCTCCACAAAACATTTCTTCATCTCTCTGTAACCTTGACCATTACCTTGGTACATGTTATCATCGATTGTCCGTGACTCATCAGCAACAGATTTATGAAAACCTACATACCCAATCCTATTATTCACATGCAAATCTGCCAAATCAGCAACAGCATCAGATGTCAAACACTCAGTTCCTTCTTTCATCAAAACAAATTGCAAAGGACCAGGCGACAACGACTCTTTCAATCGATCAGCCACCATCAAATCACACAATTTAACAAAATCTTGCTTCACATTCCTACTACGCACGTAATAATTAAACAAATTTTTTAACCTTGTATTGAACAATGTAAAAGTTTCATCAGGCATTTTCTTTGCCTCCATGAATTTTGCTCTGTATTCTCGAGGAGTAAGTTTAAACTCTTTGAGAATGTATTCCTTTACACGCTCATAATCATCCTGATCCTGGTAAGACAGTCTGTTCAACACTGCCCTAGCCTTGCAAGTCATTAAAGGTAAAAGCAATTTCACCCAATAGGCCTTCTCGACCACAAAACTTTTGAATGTATTCTCTACAGTTTCAAAATACAGCGGAATCTCTGCAAGATCCATAGGCATGCGAGGTAAAACATGCTTCATAGCATCACCAAGTTTTTTCATCTTAACTATAGGAGACTCCTCCTCCTTCTCTTTCTGTTTCTTCCTTTCCTCTTCACGTTCTCGCAATTCCAATCTTTCTGCCTCCGTCCGCTGCAATTGCCGTTTCTGCAATTCAATCTCTTCTTTTCGCAACGCCCTTTCCTTTTCCTCCTTTTCTTTTCTCTCAGCCCTTTCCTCTTTTCTCTCCACCATTTCCTTGTCTTCCTTCTCTCTTCTCCACTTCATCTCCTCTCTTCTCAACTCCAGTTCCTCTCTTCTTAAAGCTATTTCCTCTCTCCCCCAACTCTCTTCTCTGTCTTCCCTCTTTCGTTCTCTCCTTTCTCCTTCCGAATCACTTTTCATTTCTTCGAACTGTGCTGTAGCACCTTCACCCTCTTCCATTTCTTCTTTCAGCCAATCATTAGCCAACTCTTCCAATAGAACTTCTCGCTCCAGAGTTAACAACACGTCATGTGCCTTGCCGTACCCCACCAGCTTTTGTCGCACTCTTTCAGTGGACATTTTCTTAAGTTCAGCAAGTTTGTCACTTGACAAATGTTCCATTTTGACAAATTCGTTTTACGAAAAATGACAACGAAACACACAAATTCTACACCAACACCAACTGTTCTGCAAGTATAGAAAGAAATGTATAGACTTATCTTCCCCACAGAAGTCTTCTCTTCTTCACCGCCGTCGTCTGTTGACCGTGACTCCAGACTTCTCACCAGTCGTTGCTCCTTCACCTCCGAGACTCGACTTGACCACCGGCGTATGGACTTGTCCTTCGAATACGCCCACCTGTAGAATTGGACCACTGCACCCAGGAACCGAACCTTCCGTCTGCTTGGCACTGCTGGCACTGTTGACTAGGCACGACCCGTACAGCTTGGCTTCGTCTGAATCCTCCTCCGAAAACAGCTTGGCCTCCAAAACCACACCCACGTCAAACAGAAGTCTAAATGAAATGTGACTCAGACCTAGATATGATCAGCCTTCGTCACACTCATTTAACGACAACTGTAGACCACCACGTCTGAGTTCGAGTTGTGGTTCGTCCCACTCGACCACTCAGACCAGACAAATTATTGACGTTTTTGTCTGTCTAACCCTTCGTCGAACCAACGTCGACTTCTTGTTGTAAAACACCGTTGTAACACAACGCAGACGAAACACGCTTCGTCTCTCCTCGGTCGTCTTTCGTAGACAGGAATGGGCACTCCCACCTGTCTAGCTGGCCGATCCTGTTCACGACGCCAAATGTGATCTACCACCACGTGTGATAGTCCACAGAACACCAGAGTCTGTACTCAACCACAACTTGTGAGCGACTGCTTTATTCACGACACTCAAATAACCCGATAATGTGAACATAAAATGGACTGTTCCAATACATTGCTATAGGTCTAAATGTTAATCTCTAAATATACCGTCCAATCAGTAGAGTCTTCTCAATAACATTCTAAGATAAATTACATCCATTAATATAAAACCTAAACTGGCACTCCTACTAAACGTAAATAAGTAAGAACATAACCTATGCATATGACACTTGTATTTTATACGTCTCTGAATGCTACTCTTTTCAGCCGTGGTTGAGCCGGGAGCGCCTCTGAGTAGATAATCTTGAAGGAGCGCTTGATTAAGTTTCTTTGATTAATTGATTTCTTTTGATTGATTCAACGCTATACGCATTTCACTAGATAGGAGATAACTATGCCCCACAACGCCTATGGTCCGTCCGCACATTTGCCATTAAATGCTCTGATCCTTCCGTATGGAGCAGCTTGCCTACTGGTATTAATAATAGATTAATGTCGAGTTTACATTCATTTAAACAACATACGAACAGGCTTGCCTATCAGAACACAATATCAAATAGTCAAATTAGTTTTGTTTGTTTTTGAATTAATGGTCCAGCTGTGCTTTTAATTGGCTTCTAAATGTCTGAAACGTTTTACTTCATTCGGATTAAGTTATTCATTCGTCCGTGTGTGTATTTTTATTATGTTATAGGCGGCTCTTTGTCCCATCGTGAAATCCACTGCACAGATGTTCTATACTGCTATTGAATAGTATTCAATCGATCAGGACTGCATGGTTTCCACAAACGTTTCACCGTCCATTAGATGTCTAGTTTCGAATCACTCGCCTTCAGTGAAATATGGAGTACAACGTAAACCGTTTAAGAAATACTGAGTACACGGGTGCAGTTTAAACTACGGGTCTGAATGAGCTGAAATGGTTACTTTTAAATAGCATGCACATTGCACAAGTTCACGTAAAGGCCTCGATGTGTTGGTAGGAAACCGCGTGAGAAGTTAAAACGTATTGAATAATAATGTTTGCTGAAAGCATGCCACGCGACTATGGAAAATACATTTACTGTATAATAGCGAGAGAGACAGAGACAAAGAGATAGAGAGAGAAGGATAGAGAGATAGAGAAGGAGAAACGAGAGATCTATGGGACTCGATTTGCGTCAAAATGAGATATAGTCTGTCTGCGATGCTTCTCTTTGAACTTCTCCTCCTGTTGTCTCTCATCTTCCCTCTTCCCATCCTTTTCTGCTTCTTCTGCCTGCTCCTTTCTCTCCATCTCTTCCCTTTCCATTTATCTTTTCCCACATCTTCCTCATTCTCTTTCTTTGCTTCCTCCGCCGCATTCCCATCCCCCGTACACCTTTGCTTCTCCTCTTCCTCCTGCTCTTTCTCTTGCCATAGCTCTCTTCTTATTATTTCGCCGTGTATGTATCCATCGAAGGAGTTCATGGATAGGCTAAACGATGCTAGAATTGTTGGGAACAACAACTTCATCTGCAAGTAACTAGTATTGTATTTATTGTATATTGTATTGTATTTGAACACTTGTTATAGCGCCCCTACCAGATTTCCTATTCAGAGGCGCTCCCGACTACTGCGCGAACGCTGAATCGGAGTTTCACGCCGAAGCGCATGAGCAATTGCGAGTGAAGGACTTGCCCAGGGTCCCTACGCGGCGACTTTGAGGTGGATTCGAGCCCGCAACCCTCCAGCTGCAAGGCACCGAACATACCCCTACACCACCGCGCCCCAGTTGTATTGTGATGTGTTGTATTGTGTGTTGTATTGTACTCCACGTTTATAATGCGACCGAGCCACCCGCAGTAAAGATCCGAGAAATTAATCTCTGATAAACCGACGCGACCGGGAAGCGAACCCGTAACTAGTAAGCAATGCTCGTTAAGCTGAGAGTCACAGGCGGTATAGGCTATACATCGATAACCGCGCCCACAAAACCGCGCCTTTAAAAACCGCGCGCACAGAACCGTGCTGTTAATAATCGCGCCCATACAAAACCGCGTCCTTGAAAATCGCGACTTATAGGAGGAAGATAGCATAACAGTCAAACACGGAATCGCTATTAAAACTAGAAATGAAACAAATTACTGTTATTTAGGCATAGAAAATCTTGCAAAATGGTCTATAACGACGAATGAAAAAAGTTAACAAATGCACTTGTACTGGTATTTAGGCCTAGTAAATTTCAGAATTAACCAATGACATTAGCGAAGCTATTATTGTGTTTATGGATCGCACATAACTTAAATTTACAAGTATAATTGTTAACTTTTTCGTTCGTCGCTGTAGAAGATTTTGCAAGATTCAATAAGCCTAAATGCCAGTGCAATCTTCCCTCCCATGAATAGCGATTTTCATGAACGTGGTTCTGTATGGGCGTGGTTATTAACGGTGCGGTTTTTGTGGGAGCGATATATATATATAGGCCTAAGGTAAACCCTGGCAGGCTGCCGCATACACGTAGAACCCACCAATGTACCATAATTGATTTCATGTTTAGAGTTCCTGACTTGTCTTACTGTATATGGCTATTTCATCAGTTCCCGCTCCCGTTTCACACCTCTTACTCGTCCTATGCTCTTCCTCCAGACACCAACACGAATTCCACTAAACTTTCTTATGTTCAATGGTCTTCCTTTCGTTGTCTTCTCGTATTTGTTCTGGTCCTTTAGTCTGTCTCTTTTTGCTCCTGGTCTTCCTATAATTTTCTTCTGGTCCTCCTGTGGCATTTTCCTGGTCTTGCTCATGTCCTTGGTCTTCCTGTTGATTCTCTGGTCTTCATCATGTCCTGTATATGCTGGCCCAACGCACCTGGTAACCGTCGCAGCTGAGACGATCGAATGCAGTTCATCAGCATGTCTTTTGTCTCTACCTCTCTGCTATATATCAGCAACTTTCAATCAATCAATCAATCGATCAATCAATCAATCGATCAATCGATCAATCAATCGATCAATCGATCTATCGATTGTCTTTATTCTCGGGGACTGATTGGTGATTAAATAAACTCAGAATTCATACTTATAGGCCTTTGTGACCTGCTCAAGAAAATTCCACACCCCTCTATTTTCCTCAACTTGAACTCTCCATCAAGCGACACATTCACTGACAAGTTTTCTGTCCGCAACTTATGTGTAATTGCGACCAAAACCTTAGCTTTTCCGAACATATCACTCATCTTGCCCGCTCTTGTTTCATGCATATCCGCGATCTTCGCAGAATCTGCCATGTATGCTCGACTTCAAAGTGCATCTACTGTCACTACATACATGGTCTATAATTCTAAACTCTCGCTCTTCCTGAATATAGCCTACATGTAGACACCATCCAAATAGACCGCCTTCAAACTATATCTAGAATGCTCTTTCTCATGCATGCCGTCACAAAGCCTCAAACACACTCACATCACTTCTGTCCCAAATCACTCCACTGGCTCTTAAACTACCTGAACGAAGAATAAAAAATCCTATCACACATTTACCACACCTACAACACATTTAGATTCTCTCAACCGTCCTATCTTCACCAGTTATTCACAATTTAACCACTTCGCTCAAACCGCTCCTCTTCTGCCCTAACACTTCTCCGCCCTTCAGCCACCTCATCGCTAAAATATGCAAATCGCTCCATGGCCAGATGTGTTCCACCTCTCTGGAACAATGCCAGAATTTCGATAATTATCTTATCCATCCTATACGAACTCAGTAACTCAACAAAACCTCAGCTATCTCTCAACAAGACATTCACTCAAAGCTGAAAACACTGCTCTTTCACAAACCATACCTTGAGCTATCCTTCCCCCCCCCCCTACCTCCTTCGTCGCTTAAGCTCTAAACACCATCCATGCACCTTCGCCGTCTGCCAGGCTCTGCCTCCCCGAGGACCCTGACCCTCTGGATCCTGACCTCGAACCAATGTTTACCCCTCTGCCTGTCGATTCTGTTTTGACTAAGCGCCTGCGAATAACCTGGTTCCCTCGATTTGGCATTCTCGGCCTGGCATAAATCTCTAGATTTCGATTACTAGTTGAAGGCGTTCTGCGTTCGTCATCCGTCGATCGAGAGACGCATCAGAGCCAGACGTAAGCGATCCATCGCCCTGCAGTGCATCATCGTATATATGGAGCGTAGGAGCCTCTGTACAAATAGACATCGACTGAGGTATGGACACATATTCATGTTAAGATGTGCTTCCGCTGACATCCGTAATGTCTATAGACGATTCAACTCTGGTGACTTATCGGTGATCAACTGCGAGATGAGGTAAGCGGACATGCTATACCATCCTGACACTGACTTTTGTTGCAGGCATCGGAAGGAAGATGAGACACGACAGAAAACTGCTTTCAGAAGCAAATCTCACGTTACTAGTAAAGTCACCCTGTATATTACGTCATATCGCAATATACAGAGAGAGAGAGAGACAGACAGACAGACAGAGAGAGAGACAGAGACAGACATAGACAGACAGAGACACAGACAGACACAGACAGACACAGAAAGACAGACAGAGACAGAGAAAGTATATAGAGACTGACAGGCAGACAGACAGGCAGACATAGACTACATCCTTTATCTGTTTGTCTGTCTGTCTGTCTCTCTCTCTTTATGTATAAATGGGCCCTCAACCTGGAATGGGCTCCCACTTGAGCTGCGCTTGATGCCTCGCAGCAATTTGCCTGCTTTCTGCCGCCTTGTCAAGTCTTCTCTGTTTAGCCGTGGCTGGGCTGGGAGCGCCTCTGAGTAGGTTCCTTGAAGGTGCGCTATATAAATGCTCGGAATGAATTAATGAATATATATATATATATGTGTGTGCGTCTTCCGCTATTTTTCTCCTACGTTCGCCCGATCGAGTACACATTGACTTCTTGACGGAGATGGGTCGATCTGTGGCTATAGCGTCGCCGTCCGTCGCTTCAGTGTCTCTGTTCTTCTGCTGTACGTGTGTTTCTCTCCGTCGCTACCTGTTGATCTCATTGCGTCATTTGGCTGTTGCAGGGTTCAACCATCGAGCAGGTCCTCCAGTGCGAAGCTCCGTAGGACTTGGCATCCAAGAGAACAGACCGTTCGATGGTCACAACCCATGACGACACATTCAACGACACGCTTCATTTCGTCAGCTGACTCTTCGAAGGTTCAACGTACTTCAATCTTGAATTAGCCTATTTGGCGTTTGAATAGACCAGCGCACTCTCCGATCGGAGAGTACTTAAGTACTGAACTGGATTATTAAATTCGTCCAATCGAAGTACTTAATCTGGCAGAGGATTCCTCTATATACCGTCTGCTTCTTTCCGCCATTTCCATTTCTTCCTCTGACTTAAATGAAGGCCATCACTGAACGGATGAACAACCTAACTGAACTCGATTCGTTTCTATCCATCGTTGATTTGACGCCAGCGGCGGAAGAAAACGTGACCGTCAAGCCCCCGACCGGAAATGGCGTACGTCGAGCAACCGGAAGTGACGCGTACAACTGGCCCGTTCTGTTGCTATTCGTCATCGTTGTCATGGCAATTGGAGGCAACGTTCTCGTCTGTCTGGCCGTCAGATACGAAAGCAAACTGCGCAACATGTTCAACTACTTCCTCGTCTCTTTGGCTCTCAGCGACATGTTGTCCGCAATATTCGTCATGCCACTGTCAATCGTCAAAGCTCTCATTGGTAAGATCCACTCACTCATTCCACAGTCTACTAGTTTCACTCATTAACTGCCATTATATCAACTACTATGCTTTACTTAACCGAACTGAACAAAAGTCTATTTATCACAAAGTAGTTGCAGGCAATAGCAATTACCCAGACAGCCTTTCCCCATCGCTCCCATTGCGAGCCACTAGGGGCACCCGTTGGCTTTCTCGAGGCGTCGGCCTAGTGTGGTCGTTCCCCACTTTGCGATGATTTCGATGACTGTCGCAAAAAAATGTGGGCCTTAGTCTTGCATACGGTGAGCCAACAGTTTACCCACAGTGAGATGAAGGACCATCATTGGCCCTCGTATTGCGCAGACTTAACGAATCTGGGCCGCGTGTCAGAGTCGTGGTGGGAGGTATGGAGGGGTAATTAAGGCGCAGCGGTGGATTCAATCGGTAAACAAGCGACATCACCGTTGTAGGCTGAGGAGGTGGATGGGGGGAAGGTTACGGGAGAGGGATGGGGAGAGGGTCACGGACGGAGATGACCTATATGCTGCCTCTGCGTTCTACTACAACCTATCAGATCAGTGAATACAATTGGCGGAATTTCAAATAAAGAAACCAGTGTTCGATGGTTTAATTGAAAATTCAATTATAAAACGGTCAGTTGTTGTAATTTATCCATTTGGATCGTTCTAGTAGAAATCGGCATTAATTTTTTACAAGACTTAAGAGGTGAGTGTATATGCACATTATAGCATGCGTATATATAATATATATTCAGTTCAGGACCCCGCCATTTTGGCTGTGATGGGTACGAATAAATGATCTCCATCGTCCTCGGTCATTTGTGAAGTCCATTACTCATCCTTAGTGTTAGTCTGTAATGTTATTTCCTCATTTATACAGTAGTATCTATCTATAGAGTAGTCTTGGCTTGCCTCTGCTTCTCTTTCCATCGAATCTTGCATAGTTCACCAGTCTTAGGGTCACTTTTCAGCTAGATCCTTTCTCGTGTTGGCTCGTCCTGCTCAGTCACAAGTGCATTTTGCTATCAGCCTGAAACTTCACTTTTTCAAATTGTTTATCCACCGTAGACAGTCTCTCAACAGACTGACCTGGATGTTAATACGACTACAACTTGTTTTTTTTGTGTTCAATCGGTTATTGGTCTTGCGCACTATACACAGGCGCTTTAGAAGTTATTAATTATTATTAATGATGATAATAACTGTATGACTAAGACATGGTCATAATATGCATGGTGATCATAGGCCTATAAGCTCGTGCTACCGCGCTCCCCATAACTCGCCCTCTGCTCTGGTTACTTGTATCATTATATGACTGCCCTGGCTACGCTCTGGTGACAAAAAATGTCTGGCGCCGCCACAGGAAACACTGTCTGTGAGACGTAATACGAATATTAGACCTACATCAAAACATTTAAGCGGATTCCTAAACGTAAACGACGTCAACAGATTGAAACAGAATGAAGGAAATTTCCTGTGTCATTGTCATTAGGCCGAAGCGGCCACGGAAATTTCTGGAAGACTGGAACCGAATTGGTACCGACAACAGACTGTAGGCCTACAGTGACCATGCAGATAGTCACTATGACGATGCATGGTGATCATGCTGATGTTGCTGAAGACACGATTTAACTGGAAGATCATGACCTAGGTAGGCTATTTAGGCCTGTAGTGAATTTAGTGAACGGAATAACTAATTCTAGTATTGATGGTTGATTTATCTGTATGATAGCAAAATATTACGCAATTTTATGACTGGCCTAAGGCCTTGATTTAGGCATTAGGCCTAGGCCTATAGGTGGCGGATGGCATACACAAGAGTCCACAAGGACCATGATATGCCAATATTAGTAAGACCGTATCACCGTTATAACGCGCGCAAGGCTACAGGGCCAAATAGAGGCCCATATGCCTCTGCACCCGGACCCATGGATTTATAAAAGCTAGCCACGCCACTGAAGTCAAGTCAACGATTGCGATAGATAATATCTGTTATAATAGTACGTAGGCCTAATTAATATTCAACCCTGACATGCATGCGCATACGGTCATCCATCTAAACGTTTGTTAGGTGTCGAAATAGGGCATCAGATTATACATCATCAGTGGCGGCGCCAGGGATTTCAGGTTTGGGGGGCTAAAGCTAAAAAAAACCATGGTAAGTTATTCCCATTGGGATGCGACGACCTTTTTTGCTTAAAACCTTTCCTTTGGGGGGCTGAACCGTAGTTAGGGGGCTAGGCACCCCTAGCCCCCTGGCGCCGCCACTGTACATCATTCAGCATTTAATCACAGCTTGGGACCAGAAGGGCAGCTGACGTATTTACCTTATTATCTCCATATAAGCCTATCATGGGTACAGATTACATTCAACGGAGATGCTGCAAATTTTAACGACTTTTTGTGACTGACAGAGTAGAGGTCGACTTTACCTAAACAACTCCGATCCATAGAATCTATGCTTATATTACCTCTGGGAGTGAAATAGCATTGAAATCATAGACATTGAAATTTGCAAATAGCCAAATTAAGGTTTAATGCTATACAGAACTGAGAACTCCTCATTCAAATAATTATGTCGTGTGACAGTTGAAGCACCACAGCGCCCTTGGTGACTAGCGAGTATACCATGAGTTGTAACTCAACTCATTGCATGAAGTTCACAAATCGGAGAATTATTATATTTTAAGTAAAAGAAATTATTTCAGTGGAAAGTGACACATTATATTTAATCTGCTGTTACAACTACCTTACAAATTATAATTGATTATAAGAATTTTAAAAGTTAACTGTAAAACTCTCTCATTGTGCACTGTGCAGTCTCTGGACCAGCATGTATGATGTAGGCCTATGCTAACAGCATACGTAACGTAATGTAGTTGCGACAACCTGTACAGTATAATATCGTAGGTAACAAGAAACTTCTATGGTGCCTGTATAGATATTATGGCTATGAGAGCCTTAACAAATATTATGTCTATGGATGCCTTCATCGACTTGGAGTAGCGATCTGGGAAAAAATTCCTATGGAAATTCGCTTATCCCCCAGCATCTGGGTATTTAAAAAGAAATTAAGCACCTACCTTATACAATGTACTGTATTATAAACGACCTTGTCTGACCTTTCGCCTGATTTTTGTGCATGGTAGTAGACCTACCTAATCTCTACTTAGTAAGCTAGTTAAGTTTTTTTGTTTTATATTGTATATTGACTCAACAGTGTTGAGCAATTGTTTCAGTTTCACTTTCCTTTCCTTACCTTGTTTTCCTGTTTTTGACTCATTTAGTTTCTTTTCTGTTCTTTTTAGGGCTGCGCGTTAATCGCCGTTAACGCCCGCGATTAACGCGTTAAAAAATTTTGCGATTAATTATTTTAACGCAAAAATAACGCGTTAAAATCTCCGTTTAAAAAGTCTAAAATAAAAAATGCTCAAATTAAAAATTCAGATCTATAATCAGTACTTTTCAAATAATCGGTTATGGGTTATCGCCCACTTCTGTTGAGTCATCCAGCACTACTCGCGTGGGTCATCCGGCGCCATGTTCTTTTCATTCTTTTGTTGACATCAAAGAAACGTGCCCCCAAAGTCATAGCTACTGTAGCAAGGAAATTTCACGCTTCTCCAGCCACAACTGTTTCATGCGAACGATTGTTCTCTCTATCCGGGAACATTTTGAACAAGAAGCGAGCATCCTTGTCAACTGACCATGTTGATAAACTTGTTTGTTTGAGTAAATGGCTGCATTTGCAGCTTTAGATTGTTGCAGTTTCAAGTGTTACGGAGACAGTCATAGACTTAGACTAGTGGTTTATATAATCTCTTTAGGTTTGTCCTTTTGACAACAGAAGCACAAACATTAGTAAGTCGTATTATAATTGCACCCTACTTGTACGTATTATTTGAATTTGAAATACTTGATTTAGAATATTGATTGAATTATTTGAATTCTGTACCATTAAAAAGAAACTTTAAAATGCAATAAATGTGCGATTAATCGCGCGATTAAAAAAATTAATCGCGCGATTAATCGCGATTAAAAAATTAATCTTAGTTTCTTTTCTGTTTTTTTACTTTAACTTTCACTTGGTCACTGCAAGTATGTTTTCAATTATAATCTTTCTTTAAAGGCCACCATTAATTTTCTAATGTAATCTGTAATTTGGTGTCCCTAGTTAGCGGGATTCTTTATCCCTTTAGGGCCTCTTTTTTGTAGCCGTGTTGAAATTTATATGTAAACCTGATGATTTTGTTTAATTTGGTTGCAAAATAAACATTTTGATTGATTGATTGATTGATTTCTGACCACATCAAAATTAATATGCATAGGGCCCCTACTCTGTAAGTGATCAGGGATGGGCAGTAATTTAATTGATGTAATTGAAATTACGTAATTTGAATTACAATTGTAATTGGTAATTTGTAATTTGTTGCTCTGGATCAATGTAATTTGTAATTTGTAATTGAATTACATTTTTTGATGTAATTTGTAATTTCAAATTACATCTGTAAAATCAAATTACTTTGAAAAGAAAACTAGAACCAGAGACTCCACAACCAGAGCAGTTTTGATTACATCTTTTCCTTATCTTGATCACCATCACTAATTCACTATACTATAGTATAGTATCTCTGGAATGAACGATAGCAACACTGAACTCTGAATGCTTTCACAAAATTGGAGCCATTGTCAGAAATGGTATAGCTACAAGTTTGTCATGTGTCAGACCGAGCTCATAATGTATTACATAGATGAGTTGCGCTACGTACCCATCACACGTGTGTGATTAAACAAAACGTCTGCATGCTAAGGCAACTGAGCGTTGCTCAAATGTACATGCATAGATCCAGTGAAGTTTTTCTTGCAGTATATCATAGATGACAGCAAGGAACTAATGACACTTCATAGCTATGCAACTGTAAAGATATTATTTATACAATTTAATTCTGCACTTCCTTCATCTGCGCTGGCTCACAAGCTCATTATAGTTTTGCAAGCATGACTGTAAGGTCAAACAGATGCTGATTATCGGATACCTTGTTCGAACAGGTGCTACATCTTGGAGAAAATTAAATAAGCAGTTTCAAACAGTGTAGTACAAATGAACAGTAGAAATGAAGCATGTGTTTCCTGACTGAATTTCTTGATCCCAACTATGCATGTAATTTGTAATTTGATGTAATTGAAATTACGTAATTTGTAATTTGTAATTTCCAACAAATTTCTAAAGTAATTTGTAATTTGTAATTCAATTACATTTGCTCAAGTAATTTGTAATTTGTAATTCAATTACATTTTACTGTGTAATTTGCCCATCCCTGGCGTAGGCCTACTAAAAATAATAAAATAATATCTTTTCTTTATTGAAGCGCCTGACAAACGCACTGCGCTGTACATTTACATGTTATGCAATTGAAACAATCTTAACTAGTAACTAACAGAACAGACAGCCTGCAATACAACGGCGCTAATAGCAACCTACAAAGCATATCCGCCCTACAGGACTCAAACTCGATCGGTACCTCTCGCTCTCTACGCCAGATGTTATCCAATGCGCATTCTGCATACAAGTTTTGTCCATTAAATTAAACTAAAATGATGGTTTGCATTGTTACATGTTATTGCGTCTGCTTAAATAGTAAAATATTGTTGCATTTGATGCTATTATTTAATGATAGCGCCATAAAAGTTCTTTATTACCACGCACTCGCCAGATGACGCCAGATGCACCATGCGGCGCACGCTCCATTCACCAGATGGCGATCGACTGCAGTGAATACTGAAATAGCTTCATGTTGTGATGCATCGGTGTCAATAAATCGTAATTATTTAAATGGTTTATAAGAAAAGTAACACTCGATTTTCACCGATGGCCTGACAGACCGATGTGTTTGATTTTAGCCTATTATAAACCGGTATGGTGCCACACATTTTGATGGTTTAAACGTTTTAAATGGCATTATGCTTAGGGGGTGGGGTGGTCCCCTTGGGTAGGCACAAAAAGCGAGTCTCGTGCGTGCTAGCCTATGCGAATAGGCCTACATAGATTTCTGTTGAGCAGGGGCATTGGACTCAACGGAGCCCAGTACTTTCGACTGGTTTAGGCGTAGAAAGACGAAGGACTCGAAGGATCAGGGCTGACAAAGAGTTGGGACTCTGATTATCGAAATCTGACATCGACGGGATCCGAGAGGGTTGAAATCGTCGAATGAAATTTCAGTAAAACTTCAGGTTAAAAGATACTGGACTGGTTGAGGATTGTTCTACAAGGATCCGGAGATGCCAAGGAACTGGTAATTTCATATGATCCATGAGGCTTAGAGGCAGCTGTATCAGCTGATACAGTGCTGATGGGACTTTGCTTGTAAGTTGAAATATAAGATAGGAATTTTTAAATGACATTCCAATCTGTTCAGGGCTGGACAAAATGAATTCTGCGGGTGGCCAGATGTTGTACCAGGGTATCGTCCATGAAGATCTTGAAGCTGTGAATTTCCAGCTGAACAATGGAATAACAAATCTAGAGGAAAGGGATCAGGCAAGTAGAATTTTACTTTAAGACCTTCTTCATTACGAAGTAGTTATTCATTCTTACTTACTGATTCAACTTTAGCTTGCTGACAGTGCTCAGTCTTTGTCACAGTGTAATTTACTCATCACTCACTCAGTTTCATTATTGCTTGCTCGCTCTCACTTTTATTCACTTCATCGCTCACACTCACTAACTGACTCTTACTCCCTCAATTTCACTCGCTCTTACTTGCTCCCTAGCTTTCACTCACCTTCTCACTCATCGACTCGCTCATTCTCACTATATTTACTCCACTCACTTTTACACTCGCTCGCTTGCTCACTCAGTCACTTGCTCATGCACTCACTCACCAATGAGTTCTCTAGAGTTTGCAATTGGATCAGGTATTTATTCTTTAAATGTAATGTAATGTAAATGAACATTTATATAGCACCCCTTCAGGATATTTACTCGGAGGCACTCTCTGCGCTAGCCTATTATGATTTAAAAGGTCAATACGAACAAATATATTACATCACTTAGCAAAACTGTGATAGTCTGTCCAACATGATTAAAACAAACTGACGTTTATTTGTCTAGGATGGACAGACATTCCTGATGATCGCCTGTCAGCTTGGTAACCACGAGATTGTTCAGCGGTTACTCCAGGAGTCGGGCACAGATGTGAATGCTGTTGACAACGTAAGACTATAGCATTACTCGCAATTGTAAACTCCAAATTTCTAAAGCGCTACTCTAAGGTTAAGCCCAGGGCACCAACTTATTCATGAGTGCTGAGTCACATCAGAGGGGTTGTTTAGGGATGGTCAGAGAAAGATCTGAATCGAGTTGTCAGGGAGACCAGAGAGGAGGCAGGGGAGATGCTAGGGTGGGTTTCGATGAGGGTGAGAAAGCTTGGAAGGTGAAGGTTTGGATGGGCAGGGTTGCCACGGATCCTAGAAATCTGGAAAGTCGTGGAATTGGACTATGAAAAATGTAAGGCTTGGAAAACCTGGAGAAACAGGTGTCCAAAAAAGTCTTGGAATTTGAAAATATTTAGATAGGTCATGGAAAATGGAAAATCATTAATAGACATATTTCTCATCATATTTTAAAATTTCTATAAATATTACATAGATAAAACAAATAGAAAGTAGGTCTTTTTCGTCTAAAATAAGTCTTAAAAGTCATGGAAATAGGTCTTAGAAGTCATGGTCTACAGGAGTTAATGCCATCGTTTTGTATATTTAATTATTTATATACAGAGACTCATATTGATGTTTTTGGGCGCCATATGAAGAACTGACTTATAATGCTGTCATGCTTATAACGAGTTTATTATATTGATTGATTTTGGATTCATGTTGCCAAGTTTGTCATGTCAGATATTCATGTTATAACAAGGGATTTTATAATGAGTCTCCAGTGTATATGGCATTTTAATAGGGTACTGGTTTTTATGCTTGCCTTCCTCTAGTGAGGCAAGTCAAGTTGTCCTTTGGTCAAATCTCTAGATACGTCTTCGTGATCTGTATGGTCATTTCCACCCTTGGGTGCGTGTCGTAGAGGTCATTGCATTGATTTCCTTCATGTTTTTTTCCAAGGATAACTGGACTGCACTACTCAATGCAGCAAAACAGGGGTCGTCCAAGGTTGTCTGTTTGCTGTTGGAGGCTGGCGCGGACCTAGAGCATCGGGATCTGGTAAGTTAACTTTTCCAATTTAATTGTTCAGTTTTCGCTGTCAGTTTAAGAACTATAGGAATCTGTTTTATACAAGCTGTAATTTGATAATAACCTGCTTACAAAATTCAGAAGTGCACATTTAAACCTGAAGCTGGGCAACTATTAAGAGCCATAGGTAGACTGGAAGAGGTAAGTTTTCAGTTTAGAGCTAAAACAGTCTAGGTAGGAGGGTTGCGAACATGAGGACATTGAGGAGGTAGAGAGTTCCAGATGGAGGGAACGGCAACTGTGAATGAACCCCGGTCAAAGACAAGATGTGTACCAGGTACAACACACTTTCCGCCAGACACTGATGGAAGAAAGGAGCGGCCATTAACAGAATTGCAGGGTGTGACCATGGAAGATAAGTAAGTTGGCAGATGATCTGCACGTACTCTGTACATGAGGAGTGCCAGCTTGAAGCGGATACGCTCACAGACAGGAAGCCAGTGTAGAGACGCGGAGCAGGTGTGATATGGTCGTGGTATGAGAGTCCAAGACACAGTCGTGCAGCCTGATGCATTTTTACGGTAAGTCAATTAACTTGTGAGGTCTTTCTGGTTTCTCTGGCAACCGTAATTGAACATCCACTTGGTTACTCTCGACAGGCCAAACCATCTGACAAGATACAGCAATTGCGAATAGGCTGTTGTCCAGTGTTTAGCTTTTAATGAGCACTTCAGAAATGTTGAGATTACGATTAGATTACGTTGGAGTTTATTTGATTAGATCAGAAATGGTATACGATTAAGTAGCATGGTCAGAGTATAATTTTGAGCCAATTGGGACGATGCTTTTAAGTGTTGATGATAAGGTGATTGCTTTACCAGACACTAATGTATGATGTTGCACTTTGTTTCTACAGGGAAGCTGGACCGCTTTAATGTGGGCTTGCTATAAGGGATGTACGGAGGTGGCCATCGAACTGTTACTGCGAGATGCCAATCCTAACGTGAAGGGAGAAGTAAGTAACTATATGAGTGCTTCAGATATTCTTGTGAACTGGTGCTATATAAATGTTGTGGTTACTTGTGTGTTGAATTACAGTGATGATGGTAGTGGAGGTGGTTGTGATGATGATGATGATGATGATGGTGGTGGCGGTGATGGTGGTAATGATCATAGTAGTGATGTGATTATGATGATGGTGGTGATGATGATGGTAATGATGGTGATGATGATAGTAGTGATGTGATGATGATGCTGGTGGTGATGGTGTTGATGAACTGATGATGATGATGCCTGATGATGATGATGAGTTGTTTTCCTCTGCAAAAAGGAACACTGTGCTGGTCTACACCCTGATAGAGGGTTTGGTGGAATTTATATGAAATTTTATATAAGCCATTGTGCTAAATCTTGCTTGGTATGTGAATTTCTGTAGCTGCAATACTTTGATTGTGACTTTCTAGCATCACATGTCGTGTCTGACGTGGGCGGCTGGTAGGGGTCATACGAGAATTGTACGAGAGCTTCTGGCCCACGGGGCAAAGGTCAACACAGCTGACAAGGTGTGTACTCTACAACTATACCTGTGATAAATGCGTAATGTTAATTTAATATGAAGTATTATCAGATATGTAACTGGCAAGGTAGGCCTGGCCTTCATGAGCTGTCTCACCCGTGTGATCGGAAACGAAGGAGAGACTACAAGCTTTTGCCAACATCCTGGCAATGCCATCCCAGTCATTATTTCATCCAGTGAAAATCAGCCACTGCCTGAAATACGCTGAAACTTCAAATGCACGCTCTTTCCTAACTGTCACACTGTAAGTGAAAGTTTCAGTTATTAGAATGAAATTGTGTGTAGTTGACTAGCTAATCTCTCAAAATGTAATGTAATGTAATTAGTAATTTATATAGTGCCGCTCACCACCGTGGCCATTCAGTAGCGCTCCCATTGCAAGAACCCTGAGAGAAGAAATGGGTTTTAAGAAGAGACTATCACCACTGACGGCATTATACTGACAGCAGGCATTTTAGCCACTGACAGTCGTTATTTAAATGTCTGACAGTCAGTGAAATCTGCACAGATCTGCTGCTTAGGTGTTATCTCGAGACCTATCTTTTTAAACAGTCATATGACTGCGGTGGTGTAGCGGTATGTTCCGTGCCTTGTAACCGAAGAGTTGCAGGTTCGAATCTACCACAAGCCACTGCGTAGCGACCCTGGACAAGTTGCTTACCTACAATTGTCGGTGAGGAATGCAACGAGAAACCATCTCACTCATCTTGTCCCCAGGTGGCTTAAGAGCCAATGGACCTGCCTTTGGGGAGAGAACTCGATCATCAACATGACTGCCATTGACCTTTTGAACTCTTGTACAGCACCCGTTCCTTCGGCTTTGGCTGTACTACAGCGCTATGCAAATCATCTTATTAATAATAATATTATTATTATCTTGGAGGGGTGCTATGCAAATGATAATTATGGTTGGGTGTACCATCTTTTGTGTGTTTTACACTTCAGTATGGAACAACTCCCTTGATATGGACTTCACGTAAGGGACATGCGGAAATTGTCGACCTGCTGCTTCGGGAAGGTGCCATTGTCGACAAAGCGGGCATGGTGAGTCAACTGCTAATCTTTTGATTTTGCTAATCGTTGTCCATCATGTTTTGGTTTTGGCTAATTGTACCGTACTTTTCCATAATTATTTTACCTTACATGACATTACGTTGCCCCAGTCACCATACCTTATTCACCTTACTTTATCTTACCTTAACTTAATTTACTTTACTTTACCTTAACTTTACTTACCGGTACCTTAATTTACTTTACCTTAACTTTACTTACCGGTACCTTAATTTACTTTACCTTAACTTTACTTACCGGTACCTTAATTTACTTTACCTTAACTTTACTTACCGGTACCTTAATTTACTTTACCTTAACTTTACTTACCGGTACCTTAATTTACTTTACCTTAACTTTACTTACCGGTACCTTAATTTACTTTACCTTAACTTTACTTACCGGTACCTTACTTTACTTTACCTTACCTAACCTTTAATTTGCAACTAATCTGCATGTGGTCTTGTTAACCATTGACCTTTGGCCCCCATATGACCATAAAGACTCTGAAGAAAGTCCTTGATAGTATTAAGTGCATCATAGCTGACCAGTCAGACCGGTTTAAAGTGGTCCTTTAAATCAGTCAGACTTCAAATCACTCGTGCCTATATCGTGCAGATAGTTGTATAGATATCTACCGGTATTCGTTGCATTGCCTGTGGGCCACTTTAATTTTGATATGTCTGTGTTACTGTGACCCTTCCTTCACTTGTGGTTTTCCAATGTCCACTTAACGTAAGTGCATCTGATTAATTTTCTTCTGGCCTGGATCTCTCGAGTTGTCTGGTTTGGCGAGAGGTGTTATATTTTCTCAATGCTTTCTCGGTCTTTGAGGTTCAAAAACCAGAACACAAAGCTATTATTTGTTTCCTGGCTGGAACTCGATGTTTCACATTTCAGGTAGATAAGGTATTGCAAAGTGATCACTCAACAATTACTTTCCTGTGTTATAAGTGAGGTGAAGTGTGATCAGTAAACAGTGTTAGCAACTTCATTTTCTCGGCCTCAGCTTATGAGGGTGGTTGGCCAGTTATCTCCCTCCCCATCTCATCTTCCCATGAATAGTGTACAGTCAGTGTACTCATTATAGCTGAAATCACCAGGGGTGCAGGTGGAACAGAAATCTCAAAACAAATTTCTGCTCTGGTGGGGATTTGAACCTCTGACTTCTCGGTTGGCAGTCCAGCATGCTAACCACTAGACTAACACACCAGCACAATTGGGGTAAAATAATATTATTTGCATCTGTTGAAGTAGGAAGTCTCTAGTCTCTAGCTTAAGTGGTGTTAAAGTCCTTAAGAGCAAAAAGTTTGTTCAGTAGGCAGGTAGTGCTCGGATAAAGAAATATCACCAGGTGGCATTTTACCATGGTCTGTAAGTCTTTTTTACCACGGTCTATAAATCTTTTTTTTACCACAGTCTATGTCTTTTTTACCTTGGTCTATTTATCTTTTTACCTTGGTCTATTAGTATTTTTACCACAGTCTATAAGTCTTTTTACCTTGGTCTATAAGTCTTTTTACCTTGGTCTTTAAGTCTTTTTACCTTGGTCTATAAGTCTTTTTACCACGGTCTATAAGTCTTTTTTTACCATGGTCCATAAGTCTTTTTTTACCATGGTCCATAAGTCTTTTTACCTTGGTCTATAAGTCTTTTTACCACGGTCTATAAGTCTTTTTACCACGGCCTATAAGTCGTCTTTTTACCACGGTCTATAAGTCTTTTTACCACGGTCTATAAGTCTTTTTACCACGGCCTATAAGTCGTCTTTTTACCACGGTCTATAAGTCTTTTTACCTTGGTCTATAAGTCTTTTTACCTTGGTCTATAAGTATTTTTTACCACAGTCTATAAGTATTTTTACCATGGTCTATAAGTATTTTTACCATGTTCTATAAGACTTTTTACCACGGTCTTTTTACCATGGTCTGTAAGTCTGTTGTCTTGCTGTGTGTCTTGTCACAGAATTCTTGGACAGCGCTGACGGTTGCTACAACAGGTGGTTACACTGATGTGGTCCGGCTGCTGCTTGCGCATCACCCCTACGTCAATGCAGTGGACAAGGTCGGTGTTGCCACTCCTCAAGGTTTACTTTTTCTTTTCATTCCTCATTCGTACATTCAGGTATTGTGTTCATTCATTATTTAATTCACTGATTCATAAGATTGCGAGTTTGTCCATGTGTATATGTTAATGTTTAATCAGAAGTTCATTTGTCACCTTTACGGACCTCTGATCAGTGTGACCTCTGATCAGTGTGACCTCTGATCAGTGTGACCTCGGATCAGTCTGACCTCGGATCAGTGTGACCTCTGATCAGTCTGAGTGGCTCCTTATAAATGTGCTTTGCCTGCTTAGGAGATGAAATCGTTTTCAGCCACGCTAAGTAAGTACCGTTTTATTAGCTATAATGATTATTTTTGCCGTAGTGAAATCAAGTTCTGAAGGTAATGTCACTACTGTGAGTGTGGGATTAATATTCCCAATCGCTTGAACTTGTGTGGTAGGAATTTTTCTAATAATTTATATTAAGTTGTGTTATTAGGAGATTCCATTTCATGCCTAATTGAGAGTTTTCAGGTGAGAATAGTTTTGCTTAGACTAGAGCTTAGACTAGAGTGTGACATTCATCTCAGATGTCGTTAGCTGACTTCGACTAGGATGTGACATTGGACTGGGTCCAAAGACCTATTATACACACGACTGGAAATTCCTTATATAAATAAGGTCATGTGACTTGTTTTTTAATGATAATCGGTGGGCCAGAGAAATGTCGCATCGTGCTTACATGACAAAAGCATTCAGTTAATGATATTTATGAAGGCAAATTAACAAATAATTATGTTTGCAAAGTAAAAATTGCCTGTAGAGATTTAAAACACCATATTAAATATCGAAACAAAATTTGAAGTGTTGCAACATCTGTAGATAGTGTGAAGATATACAATTATTTTCACCAGTGACCATTTCTCTAAATCTAGATTCTTTGGGTACTGATATATCTGATGAATGGAGTATCCATGAGTGAAGATACCTTCTTTCAGGATTGTAGGCATTGATATTGAACATCTACTTACTTATTTTAATGATTGATTTGATCGTTTTAGGATGGCTACACAGCTCTGGCAATTGCCGCAAAAGAGGGCTACACGGAGATTGTCACCTTATTATTGCAAAAGGAGGCATACGTTAACATACCAGACAGGGTAGGCAATACTTGTGTCTGATGTAACTAGGTATTATTAGGTATGGTTTTTCTAGGCATGGTATTATTAGGTTATGGCTTAACACTTTAACGGCAAGTTGCATTGATTTTCCAGTCACTTTTAGTGCATGCTCGTCGTTAAAGTGTTAACTAGGCATGGTATTATTAGGTAGGTTTAACTATGCATGCTCTTGCTAGGTGTGATACTTACATTGCAAGGTACAGTTTAACTAGGCATGGTATGTATGGTTTAACTAGGCATGGAATTGCTAGGTATGATACTGACATTGCAAGGTATGGTTTAATAATTATGCATGGAATTGCTAGGTATGATACTACATTGTACAGTGTAACTAGCTCATAGTATGTATGGTTTAACTAGGCATGGAATTGCTAGGTATGATACTGACATTGCAAGGTACAGTGTAACTAGCTCATAGTATGTATGGTTTAACTAGGCATGGAATTGCTAGGTATGATACTGACATTGCAAGGTACAGTGTAACTAGCTCATAGTATGTATGGTTTAACTAGGCATGGAATTGCTAGGTATGATACTGACATTGCAAGGTACAGTGTAACTAGCTCATAGTATGTATGGTTTAACTAGGCATGGAATTGCTAGGTATGATACTGACATTGCAAGGTACAGTTAAACTAGGCATGGTCCAAGATGCACCAAGAAAGCTAGATGTCGTATGTTCCTTCAGTTTCATCTGTTTCTCTGTTCATTTCTCATAAATCCTCGTAATCTGTTAGTCAAAAACAACTCCATCAGTTCAGTCTGTCGTATTTATTATTGTTGTTGTTATGTTGTAAAGTCTGTCTTTGGAGAGGCTGAAACCAGTACTCTTCACGTTACAAGCCGGGCACTCCACCCATGACCCAGAAATGACTGTTGTGTATCCGTTTGTTATTGATCTGTCTCCTGTCAATTGCTTTCCAGTATGGTGATACCATCCTCATCCACGCCATCAAAGGCAACCACGTCGACATTGCACGTGCCCTGCTCAAGAAGTATGCAGATGTTGATGTTCAAGGAGTTGTAAGTTTCATCTTTCTCACTTCAAAACATTACACTACAATAGTACAAAACAATACAATACAATATACAATTAGCTCAAATAAAAACGACCATATAAAATAAGATCGAATGAAATTAATTTGAGTGAGGACTTGCTCTACCCTTCAGAGTAATGATACCAAGGCAGCCTCAAACCCATACGCATTAATTGACAGTGCTCTAGCCAACTGGTTGCATTGCCCCACTCAAATGTTTTTCTGTACACTCTTGACCAGTTTGAACGATTAGAATGATTAGAACGATTAGAATGATTAGAACAAGGTGACTCTTGTGTTGTTACTTATCAACTTTTATAGTGCCAGTGTTTTTGTTCAAGGAATCAGTCAATGGTGCACCAAATCCAAACCCTACTTATTAGTAATGTGTCTAGTATATGAGAGGTCCTTCACAGTGTAATGTAATGTAATAAAACACTTATATTTGGCACCTTCCTGCACCTCCCGAAAGCACTGCATGATTGAAACAAATGCAACATTTTGAAAATGTAAACAAGTGCAACTTTAGAAGAAGAGAAGAGCAGTCCTTTAAGCTACCCTGAGGCAGCTGTGGGTATGAAATTATAGCGACTTCATTCTCTTAGCCTCGTCATATGAAGGTGCATGGCCAGTCCTCTCCCTCGCCATCTAATCTTCCCACTGACAGTGTACGGTCAGTGTACTCGTTATAGCTGAGTTGACTAGGGGTGCAGGTGGAGCAGAAATCACGTACCAAATTTCTGTCCTGGCAGGGTTTTGAATCCCCGACCTCTCGATTGACAGTCCAGCCTGCTATCAGGCACCCAAACTTAGTAGATTTGCATGTTAATGTCATTTTAGCATCTGTAAATTTACATTTGTAGCAAGAAAAGATGTAAGGATGTAAATAAATGTATGTTTACAACAATGAATAACAGAAAAGTGCGGGTCTTTGTTCCTTGCAGGATGATAAGACGGCATTGTACTGGGCCGTCGAGAAAGGATACGTGACTGTAACTAAACTTCTTCTCGAGTTCCAGGCCAATATGGAAATTGCGAACAAGGTAATCACGTTTGATGGGTCATTGTCCCGGAAAATCCTGATTCTAAGATGCCAGCCACCAGTCATCAGTGTGTAGCTGTTATTTTATTCACTGATATCTTCATTTACTGTTAACGTAAAGCAAACAGGTTATGGACTGGAAATGGCAGACCCATAAGGGTCACTGTCCTTCCTTTCATAAGCCCATTGGACCACTGTCTGCTGGTGTCAATTGTTTGCCTGACCATTTGGCTACTGTTTGACCACTTGTTTGACCATTTGTTTGACCATTTTACCACTTGTTTGACCATTTGTTTGACCATTTTACCACTGTTTGACCACTTGTTTGACCATTTACCACTTGTTTGACCATTTGTTTGACCATTTTACCACTGTTTGACCACTTGTTTGACCATTCAACCACCGTTTTACCAACTTGTTTGACCATTTTACCACTGTTTGACCAATTGTTTGACCATTTTACCAATAACCATTTGATCACTTGTTTGACCGTTTGACTACTTGTTTGACCATTGCATTATATTATATTGCCTCACATTACATTGCCTGATATTACATTACATGTGTTTGTGATTAAATTACTGTTGAAGTCTTGATCTTCTTGCAGGATGCCGACACGCCTTTGCTGAAGGCTGTGAGAAAACGAAATCTCGATCTTGTACAACTTCTGCTTGACAGTGGAGCCAAAGTCTCAGCCTGTGACAAGGTTTCTCATTCAGCTAGTCAAATCAGTTATTGCTGCAATTGTTATTATATCTGAATGAGCAGGGATTTAGTGTTTTTTTTCCGCCTGAGGATCCCTCAGGCTCTTAGAAACTATGCATAATTATGGTTTAAGGGTTCTCGTCTCCATCGTGTTGCATATTATTATTATTATTATTATTATTATTATTATTATTATTATAATCACCTCTTCGTGAGGACAAGCACTCACTTCGCACGAGAGGATATCCTTTCATGCTACCTATTGTAAAATCTAAACTGCTTTAAAAGTAGTTTTGTTAATCGATATAGCTTTCATTAAACCATTGTATACAATGCAATGCGTGTATGCTTGTCAGTTGCAAATAAAAGTTACCTACTTTAAGAAATTTTGGTTGCTGACTGGTTGTTCTCTGATGGTTGTTCTCTAGAAAGGTGACAACGCGTTGCACATTGCGGTCCGAGGCCGAAGCAAACGGATCACGGAGTCCCTGCTACGAAACCCGAAGAACGCTCGTCTTCTCTACAACAAGAACAAGAACGGAGAGACTGCCTATGAGATCGATGCAACGCACGATCGTAGCGTTCTAACGCAGGTCTTTGGAGCAAGTGAGAAACGTTTCTCTTTCATTCCTTTTATTTTATTTTATTTATTCCTTCTGTGGTTCATTCGTTCGATTTATTCATGCAATTGCTCAGTCGATCATTTCATTAGTTTCTTCCATAGCTGATTCATTCCATTTTATTTGTTCATTCACTTTCTATTCATTCACTGCAAGTAATTTTAATAATAATCTTTTCTTTAAAGGCCACCATTAATTTTCTAATGTAATCTGTAATTGGTGTCCCTACTTAGCGGGATTCTTTATCCCTTTTTTTGCAGCCATTTTAAAATTTAGACAGCCTGCAATGTAAACCTGATGATTTTTGTTTAGTTGGTTGCAAAATAAACATTTTGATTGATTGATTGATTGAATCGATCATTTCATTTGCTTCTTCCATAGCTGATTCATTCCATTTTATTTGTTCATTCGCTGGTTTATTCTTTCTATTCATTCTGTACATCGTTGTCGATCAGATCTATGCCTGTACATTGTGTTCACTGTTCATGGAATCAATTCTAATAAAATTTGAAATTTAAAAAAATGGAGTCGTTCATTCGTTGATTTGTTCTTTTGTTTGCTCATTCCGTTCGTTCAGCATTTCCTGAGGACTGTCCTTTCAAGAAATAATACTGATACTGATAGAGGCATGTACTAAATGAGAGATTGCCTAGCCTAACTTACCTTATCTGACCTTGGTTGACCTTACCTGACCGTATCTTACCTTACCGTAGTTACCATGTGCTATCTTGCCCTGCATGACCTCCTTTTACCTTATGCTATCCTACCCTACTGCACCTTACCATACCTTTGTGCTGAGTTGAATTTTTTATTTCTTTTTGTATTTGATAGGGAATTTGAATTCGGACGAAAACTTACAGGGCTACGAATTGTTCAGCAGTGCGATAGCAGACGTGCTGAGTGAGCCGTCATTACGGACTCCGATCACGGTCGGACTGTTTGCGCGGTGGGGCAGTGGAAAATCTTTTCTTCTCAGCCGTCTGAGAAGTTAGTAACAGTTTCATTGTCTAAAATGAAAACATACTGGTAACATATAAAGGTAACACATATTGGTAACACGTAAAGGTAACACATAAAGGTTGCAAATATCATATGGCTGCCAATGACATTAACATGAATCTACTTTCTGAGAGATAGCATGATTTTTCAGTACCTGTTTGCAATTAGGGAGCTTAACAAGGGTTTCCAGTCTTTGGATTCTCGTTTACCTTTATATTTTACCTTTATATGTTACATTCATGTGTTACCTTTATGTGTTACCTTTATTTGTTGAGAGCTATCACCTTCATGTGTTACATTTATGTGTTACCTTTATGTGTTACCTTTATTTGTTACCTTCATGTGTTACATTTATGTGTTTCCTTTATTTGTTACCTTCATGTGTTACCTTTATGTGTTACCTTTATGTGTTACCTTTATTTGTTACTTCATGTGTTACATTCATGTGTTACCTTTATGTGTTTCCTTTATTTGTTACCTTTATTTGTTACCTTTATGCTTCTGAGGCATTCCTATGGAAATGCACGTATGGGCATTTTCTTTACTGTTTTAGTGCAATGTTCCAAATATGACAATAGATAGCAATTATCACGTCTGCATGTTGTGTTTGGTAAAAATCTTAAACAACAGAGGACAGCATTCACATTGTTGTCTTCTTTTGGTATTTTTTTGTCTAAGGTGTTCATTTTTAAATAATTATTTTGTTTTGTTGATTTGCAGAGGAGATGGAGACGTTTGCCCTGTACAGCGTAGAAGTCTTGTTTGAATTCACCGTTCTCCAATTCTTTATCTCATTTACGTTCTCTGTGATCGCCGGTCTCGCATTAGGCATCGGTCTCTCGTGGCCAATCGGTGTTGGCGTCGGAGGGGGACTGTTTCTACTTCAATACGTGTTTCTCGGTGGGTTAATGTGTTCGTTTTAGTGTTTAATTATGATTAGCTTTCTGCTCCATAGTCTAGTGGAAGAAATGCTGGACTGTCAGTCGAGAGGTCGAGAGTTCACTGACCATACACCAGGGCAGAAATTTCAGTAGGAATCAGTTGACTGACCGACCTGAAATCGCATCTGTTTAGGTCATTTAGATATTCATATTTGTATGTACATGCTGGTATATATGTCTGTTTATACACACATACATACACATGTATGTATAGAAACATGTATGAATTATATGTATGTTTGTATGTATGTATGTTTAAAGCTACAGTCCTAAGCTCTCCATTTACAGCCTCATAATGTAACAAAGTCGCGTTTGTGTCAACCTTGATTATTCAATAAACGAATACTGTATTGTATGTTTGTAGGCATGTGTGTGCATGTATATGTGTATGTACTGTGTGTAAGTGTGTGTGTTGTTTGTGTGTGTGTGCCTATGCATCTGATGTGTGTGTGCAGCAATGTGTATGCTTGCTTGAATGTGTGTTTGCTTGTGTGTGCATGTGTTCAACTGTTGCCGTATGTATGTGTGTATGCCTTTTATAGCGCCTTAAGAACCTCTCAACTGAATGTGTATAGAATCTCTGAATCTTAACACAATATTATGTAATACAACATTTATATAGCACCAATTGTTAGCCTTGTGATGATGCATCAATTGGTAACCCAAAGAACGGTTGGTGTTGCATGGTTTTGCCAGCATCCGTCTGGTACGGTGCCAACCGAAGGGAGTGGATATCAGCACAAGCGATCAGCAGGTACGTCGCCAAGAAAATGCAGTTTCTCAAGTTGTTCCTTCAGCTCGTCTTCTGCAACGTACCTGTGCAGACGAATCGAGATGTCTCAGCTATCAGGTAAGACAATGGATCTTCAACGAATCCTAGGACATGGTGACCAGTTTGTTTTGGAGTGCTCACCTTGTAATGTGGGATGTAGGGGTTCAATCCTCCTTCCCTGAGACGGTTACCGTGTAGGGACCTTGAGCAAGTCCGTCACGCATAATTGCTCAGCGCCACTGATTGATGCTTCAACATTAGATTGTGGCACTTAATAAATGCAGAGTAATAATAATAGTGATAGTAATAATAATAAGTGTGAGGGGAGGTTGAACCCATACTCTGCATATGTGCAGAGTGCTCTAACCAGTCGGCTACCTTGCAGAACGTAGTAGCCGATTGGTTATCTAGAGCTTCTGCTCCACTTGTGAACTCGGCTATTCTGCTTTCTCCTCTTCAGTGTGATTACAAATTATGCATAGGTATATATGCTGTATGTATATGATGTATGTATGTATATATATTTCAGGTATATATTATATATAGATATATATTCACTTGCATAACAGCTGTATATTTATATAGTCAATCACGGCGATAATAGCAACTATATGTGTGTGTGTGTATGTGATGTAAACTGTGGCCTTTCATTTCAGGTTTCTGTTTACGGACAACGCACACCTCAATACTCTAACCGGGGAGAAGTCAATCACGGCGATAATAGCAACTCTCTGTGATGCCCTTGAAAACGAGTATGGCATACTTGTTCCCCGGCTCTATCGCATTTTCAAACCACGCAAAGGTAATTTTTATATTTAAATTATGACCCCTGTATTGGTTTTTAAAACTAATCAAATACTGGTGTATCGAATACTTGTTTTGAATTTGTAACCAAAAAAACGGATTATAAACAATAATAAATATCTTTGTTTATATATGTTAGGTTATTGTATTCACATATGTTTGTGTCGTTGTTTTTCAGCGATCGACCACGGCCGCTTTAAATCGCTTTGCTGCATGCCTTATTTTATAATCGTTTTGCTCGTTCTGAGCTGCATCATCGCCATTCTTATTCTCGTCGCGATCTTCGGCTTCCACAGCTTTACGAAGGAGTACACGGTCGTCTACAGTATCGTCATCGCCCTCTCAATCGTCGTTGGCCTGGCCGTGCTTGGCAACATCTACACATGGTCACGCATGATCATCCACATCGCGATACCGACGAGGAAGCACGTCCAGAAGGTCGCTCAGCAGTTGGACGTCCTCAAGATGGATGGGTTCATTCAGCTGCTGAAAAAGGAGGTGGACACGATCGGACGAATGACGCGCTGTATGGACGCGTTCACGGGCAACCATTCTCGACTCGTTGTCATCATAGACGGCCTCGACAGTTGCGAGCAGGACAAACTGTTGCACGTCCTCGACATGGTGCACATGCTTTTCGGCGACACGAACTCGCCGTTCGTTACGATCCTGGCCGTCGATCCACACGTGATCATCAAAGGGATCGAACACAACCTACACAGCAGTTTTCACGAGTCGAGCATCAATGGCCACGACTATCTGCGCAATATCATCCAGCTTCCGTTTTTTATTCAGAACCAGACCGTGCCTAAGCCGCCGCCCCGAAATCTGACAAGGCTTGAGCTGAACGCCCCGGAAAAGCCGAGCGATGGGAGCAATCCTTTGGCCAGCATCTCGGTTGCTTGTCATGTGAGTCTCAGTGACGCTCAGGTTTGCATCTGATTTTGTTAAATGCAGCCATTGCTTTGAGTGGCTAAATTCGTTAACTTATTAGAACTGGTGTGGTTTTTCGAATTAGGAAAAGTCAAAAGTTACAACATCGTGATTTATGTAAGTGTAGAATTATAGTTAACTGAAGAGCTTGTTGTCCCATTGTGCCACACAAGTTCTTTGGGAGATTACCTTACAAGGTACCATGTGACTCGAAAGAGTTCTATGAAAGTGACCCTACAAGAAGTCTTTCTTTCTTTTCCTTCTGATTTCTCTGATCTGCCTACTGGTTTAGATTAGATTATGGAAGTCAATAGCATAAATTATTGGAAATGATTAGATTAGATTGCCTTACATTACATTACCTGGTTGCATTACGTTACCTGGTTACATTCCATTACCTGGATGAATGTGAATTGCAGAGGCAGGAGTCGTGTATGTCTGGTGCATCTTATCTGTCTCTGACGGACGTCGGAAAAAGCGGAAAGGGAAGACGACAGAAGCAGCCGACGAATTCATCGGTCGGCAACAATTTTGGAAGCACGACTCTTGTGCGCCAGCCGTCGATGTACGACCTTTCGAAGTCGCTCGGAAAGTCGTCTTACTTCAGCGACATCAATCCACGCAATATGAAGCGCCTTATGAATATACTTGCGATCACAGGTCAGTTATGGATTCTCTCGGTTGTTCTTTTGAATGTGTGTTGCTGGATGTTGTATATTTATTAAATGCGTATTTATTAATGGGTTTTTTTGACAATTTTTTTTAATAGATCCCTGTGTAAATGACAGTTAATTTTTAATTAAATTTTAAATTAAGTGTGGAATTATAGCCATAAGCTAGCCTAATTATGGTCGTAAATTAGCCTAATTATCCATTAGCTAGCTTAATTATGGGCATAAGGATGCCTAGTTGTAGCCAGAAGGTAGCCTAATTCTAGTCATAAGTTAGCCTGATTTTCCATTAGCTAACCTAAGTATAGACATAAGAATGCCTAATTATAGCCATAAGCTTGTCTAATTATATGTCTAATTATAGCCACAAGTTAGCCTAATTATTCATTAGCTAACCTAATTATAGGCATAAGATTGCCTAATTATAGTCATTAGCTAGACTACATGCTATATGTGTGTGTGTGCTGAACTGAAAATGATTGATTGCTTGGTTTTGTTGACATAGGTCGTCTGCTTCGGGCTTACAACATTGAGTTCAACTGGTACAAACTGGCTTCGTGGATTAACTTGACGGAGCAGTGGCCATATCGCTTGTCCTGGATCATCCTGGAGGTCGAGGACAACGGCGGGGACATTGAGGACACACAGTCACTCAAAAACGTCTATGATAGGTTTGTCTCTCAGCTGTGGCTATTTGAAACTTACTTATGTCTGTTTGTCTTTGTTTTGTATAATTACATGCCCACTTGTCTTTGTGTATATGTCCACTTGTTTCTGTATATATAATTATATAATCCACTCGTCTTTGCCTTGTATGTTCACTTTTCTGTATATATATATTTTCATTTGATGTTCACGATGTTTTTTTGTGTTTGTCTACGGTACTTGTCGTTGTATGTATGTGTGTGCTTGTCTTTCTATATATCGGTATGTTCAGTTGTCTTTCTATATATGTCTCCACTTGTCCATGTAGATATGTCCAATTACCTGAGTACTATTAGTAGTCACTTTCATTTCAGTGTCTTATACATATACAGCTTCGCTTACTTATCTGCCATCTTTCTCTGTAATGTTACGATATGCTGAATGTAGTCATTTACCATAAACTGGTTCTTTCTACGATGTTTCTTTTCCACATCTGTATTAACTTAGTTTTTCGTGTGATGATCTTCAGGGTGAGTCCTAAGATTCCGTCTTCCAAAGATGTCGATCCGCTCGTTGAGATCGATCGTAACGTCCGAAAGTTAGAAGTGTTCCTGACGAACAGCGCTCCTCCGATGACGGTCGCTGACATGAAACGCTTCCTGCCTTGCACGATCAACGTCGATCCGTACCTGCGAAAGCTTATCCGAGGTAGAGTCTACTATAGGGGTGTCAAAGAGCCGGCCCGCAAGCCATTTCTGGCCCTTCGACCATGTTTTTCTGGCCCGCGTAGCCTTGCCTGGACTACACAATTTGAGAATAAAAGTTCAAATTTGTCATTTTTTAAGGCTTAATGAGTTTTATGTGATGTTTGTGACTGATAATTAAGATCAAAATTAAGATATTTAAAGCCTAATTTTACTATACTAAACATGCCCTTCGACCTATGCATCTGACCTCTGCATCTGACCTTTGACCTCTGCATCTGGCCTTTGATGTCTGCATCTGACCTTTGACTTTTGATCTGGTCTGACCTTCGACCTCTGCTTCTGACCTTTGACTTTTGGGTCTGACCTTCGACCTCTGCTTCTGACCTTTGACTTTTGGGTCTGACCTTCGACCTCTGCTTCTGACCTGTGCATCTGATTATTTGATTGTTGCATGACCTGTATTCATTTCTGCGTGTTTCCCTGCCTCTGTGAGTCTGTTCATGTGAACCTGTGTGACTGTAGAACTTCAGCAGAACACGGAGAACATGAACGCCGAATACGGACTCTACATGAACAACATTGGCTCCGGTTTCGACCAGTTGGGTTGGCCCGGTTCTCGGCCATCTGGCAACGGGACGCTGAACCTGTTTGGAGCCAGAAGGCCAATTCAAGGGGGACACTCCAGCAGTCCAAGGTACGTCAAGCTGGTGCTACATGAATGCTCACATTTGTTGTGTATGTCTCTTAGGTTAAGCTTCTGCTTTCTATTTCAATATGGTCTTTGTAATTTTATTGACTTTAGTCTAGTCTAATCTAATCTAATCTAATCTAAGCTGTGGTGCTGGTATGACATGCATACATACAGTGACATACTTGCTGTTGTATGTATACATACATGTATGGCATTGTATGCACATGTACAAACATACATGCAGACTTACAAAAACATACATATGTGCGTACACGCATACATACATACATACATACATGTAATACATACATGAGACAACGAAAAGAGGCACCTGGCCCACCAATTAATAAAGAGGAATGTGTCGAAGGAGGAAGCTGGTTTCATAGTGCAGGGCCAATGAAGGCAACGGCTCGCGTTTTAGCCATAGCAGTTTTCGCAGTCCTCCAGTATATATGCACAAATGTACATGACTACTTTAATGCTTACCCAAGAAATGATTTTGACTGAGATAAATCCATGCTCTTCTTCTTCAGGCAAACTCCAACGCGGCCTTATTCGTCTCTGCTCCAGTCAGCCGTGTCTAACTCCGGTGGAATGTTTCCGGGGTCATCAATGTTTTTGAATCCAATGATGCACCAGATGTACTTACAGATGCTCGAGATGCAACAACATCAGCAGCAGACTGCGGCAGCAAACCAAAAGCCAGAGGCCGCGACCCTTCCAAAGATCAGGATCACCGTTCGGGTATAGGGTTCTTTGTGCTCATTGGTTTAACGCTTTAACGATGTGAATATACTAGAAGTGACTGGAAAACCAAATCAATGTGGCTCATTGCTAAAGTGTTAAACTCTGCATATCTTGGGCCCTAATCATGTTTTAAAGAAGAGCAGTCTTCTTCTTAAGATAGCTCTGATATATATATAACATATATAAGAACATATATAATTATATATATATATATAATTATATATATATATATATATATATATACACACCGGTGTCTAATCCACAAGGTGTCGGCCCATGGGACACCTAGCTTACAACGTTTGCAGTTGGCTGATGTATCACATTTCTTCTCGGTGCTAATATTATTACTCCAGTGCGTAAGATTTGGCTTCTTTATTTTAGGATGAAATTGCTGTAATAAATAAATAAGCAATTGCTGTAATAAGTAAGTGAGTAAGTAAGTATATTCTTTATTTATGCAATTGCATAATCGTACTTTGGTTTACATGAGATTAAGCGTTATAAGGCATTCTTGTTAAAAACGTTTTCCTGATTAAGTTTTCTGCCTATGGGACAATGCGGCCTGGGACGGCCAACTCCTCCCTCCTTACAGGAGGGAGGAGTTGGTTCAGAAATTAATCACCATTAAGTTAGAGATCTTATGAAGGTATTTTAGGTGTTTGACGCAATTCTTGTCTCTGGTAAACAGGGAGGCGTTGGCAGGAAGCCGCTCAGTGCAATGTCTCTGGACGATATCGCTGAGTTGGTGCAGCGCATCGAAGGTCTGAACAACCAGATGATTCCGCAATACGTCGATCGTCTGAAGCTCAACAACGTAAACGGCGTCGTTCTGCTCTGCTGCAACCTGTCGGAGCTGAAGCCGGTCATGCAGATGAGCTTCGGCGACTGGGAGCTCTTCCAGGGACTCGTCCAGATGCTCCGAGACCGCGAGGCGTCCGGATTCTCTTCACCGGACGAAGCGAAGACGCAGTTCTCCGAGCCCGACGCCCTGAGTCCGGGTCATGTTACGTTTACGCAGAGTGTGACTGGACTTGATACCACGGTCGAAATGCCCAAACCTACCTACCCATCGGGTGGGGGCGCAGGCGCCGCGGGCCAGAATCCAAACGCCAGACGCACTTCGTCCGATTTGCCGGCAAGTCGGGCGTCGTCGAGTGCGTCGGAGTTTGGTTCGTTGAGCTCGTCGAGTACGAACTTTCGAAGGAATGGGGCAAGTGACAAGCAGGGGAATGAGCGTCAACGGCGCAGTGAAATGGAGGCGTTGAAACAGCAACAGCAGGCTCAGCAGACGTTGCTTAACCGACAAGACAGTTTCGTCAACGAGGTCATGATGGAGTCGGAGGCGCTGCGGGATTTCATCGAGGCGACGGTCGACAGCAGCGGCAGCGAGGCTGAGGAGCTGACGGAGAGAGAGGTCCAGCGTGGAATCAGTCCGATTCCGGAGGAGACCGTGGGTCCGGACATGTCCCGACATTCGAGCATCATCAGCCTCCTCGGTTCGCGCATCCTGTCGAGGCGGGCGTCGCAGGAAAGTTCTAATCCCGGCGACAAGGTTTTCTTGGTCGGACCGGACGACGACTCCGGGGAGTCCGACTCATCGGAAGTCGAAAGACTGTCGAGGAAGAGCTCGACCGTTCGACGACCGGCTCCGAAGTCACCGCAGAAGTCGCATACTGCCCTGATCGATCATAATTCGAATCCAAATAATAGTCAGTTGAGCGAGTTGGTCGCGTCCATTGGAGGTGACGGAGGAAAGGTCTCGCGAAAGTCAGCACAGAGTAAGAGTTCACAACGAAAGGAAAAAGTTCATAGAGTCGACGAAAGCCAGATGGCGCCACTCATACCGATCGAAGCGAAGTCCAGCTCCAATCCGTCGCTGTTGGATCGGGGGAAAAGTCTACCGATTCGTTGTCCCACGCCTCCGACTCTCGCCTCCAAGTCTGCCAGCTCAAGCTATCAGGACTCGCACGCGAAGAAGTTCCTCAGCCAGGAGTCACGTTCTCTCAGCAGCAAGTCGGTCGCCGACCGGCTTTCACTGCACAGTCCTCACAACTTCTCAGGTTCTCCACCTTCCTCCTCCGCTTTTGCAGTCGTTATTCCCAGCTGCATCAAGCCCGCGTCCACGGCAACGACCTCTGACGATAACAGCGTCCTTCTTAACATGGAGGAGGTCGATCCGGATACTAGTGACAGCCCGCAACAGGATGCTTCAAAGTCGTCGTCTGGGGAAGCCCGGATCAAGATAAATGCTCAGGACGTCGCCTGTCCTCGTGTGACGTACATACCGTAGGCGTCGACAGAAAATCACATGTTTTGAGTCTGGGTTAGTTGTTTCAATTTCAACTTTCAGGGAAATTTGTCGTCGTGTGACGTAGTCATTGAGAATTTTCTATTCACGATCAGCAGTTTGTAATCGATCAATCCGTTTGGCTTTGTTCCTACCGAATTGAAAGTCATTCTGAAGTCTTCTTGTTCTGCTCAAGGGTTGTTCAATTTTTATTTCATGATCCTCTCTAACCTGCTGAGAAGAGTCGGCAAGTAGTGTTTTTCCGTCAGAGGTTTTGAGAGCACATAGAAGCACTATACCAGTCCTTGTATATCAGTACGCTGGAACTGCCTGACAAAACGCATCACTACAGCGTGGCCTCTGATATAACAGGATTGAGGACCTGGATCCCAGTTGTAATTCTTAAAGCCGGACCTCGTTATAACTCAACTTGTTTCTGCTCAGTAGTTAATTTGACTCCAAAACGTAGTACTGCAAGGGTTCCAGCGGCTTACATTTTGCAAGTGTGTAAAGTGTGTATGTATTATGTATCACCTGTTGTATAATTTATATAGCACATTTTGGAACCTCACAGACAATGTATGTCTTGTTATTCATTGTATAGTCAGTTGTATAATCCTACTCTCGACCGATGAATGTACGGTATGTTGACAAATGCATTTCTTACTTACTGCACAAAACTTACTTAATGTATTATGGTCCGAACTTTCGTTATTAACAAGATAACGAAGAACAGCAGGAAATGTGAGGGTGTTCATGGCATGGATATCGATGATCGCTTGAGGCTAAGCCTTGGAATGTGACTGTGCAAGTTTAGGTCTTCTCCGAGGCAGTTACTGCGTAGGAGTCTTAAGCAAGTACTTAGCGAAGTTATCAGGAATTGCACATGAAGAAGTTCGTCAGCCAGGAGTTGTGTTCGCTCAGCAGCAAGTCAGTCAGCGAGCGGCTTTCACTGCACAGTCATCACAACTTCTCAGGATTTTCTCCTTCCTCTTCTGCTTTTGCATCAGTTATTCCCAGTTGCTTTAAGCCCATGTCCACGGCAATGACCGTTGACGATGAAATTTAGTACATCTGGATTTTTGTCATTAGGTCGAATCAGTGTGGAAGTATGAGCAAGGAAAGAATTGCACGTAGCAGAGCGTTTAATTTTTTTCAAACTTTACACTTGTCAAACACTTCCTTCTTTTTGAACTTTATTAGCGACTTCATTTTCTTGGCCTCAGCATGTGATGGTGGGTGGCCTTTCTTGCTGCCTGCTCTTCCCACCGACAGTATGCGGTCAGTGTACTCGTTATAGCTGCGTGGTGCAGGTAGATCCAAAATCTTTGTAAATTGTAATCATAAACTCCAAATTTCTAAAGCATTACTCTAGAGCTAAGCGCAGGGCACCAGCTTATTCACGAGCACTGAAATCTTGCAACAAATTTCTGCCCTGAGCCCCCGAGGTCTTGCTTGACCGTCCAGAATGCTAACCAATAGAGTATCGTGTGCCCCTAAAACGTTTACAGGGATTACAGATGATGACAACACATGCACATTTTGCGAAACTGGATTGCTTGACAGTTTTTTGACTCATTGTAGTAATTTATTAATATATTTGTTCTATAATTCGTCAAAATGAAATCCTGTTTGTTGTCAAAGTCTTCGCCGATGTTGTTCACTTGTTATCTTTGCTTGGTTTTTGCTATCGAGTTCCGGTGCAGAAGAGAATAGAGTCAGCAGAGTTACCAGATGTGCTCAGTACTATTGGTTGAGCATTCGTTCATCATGTTCTGTGGAGTAATTGTATTGTAATTAATAACTTCTTTTGTGCTGGTGTGTAATGCACAAGGCATCAACCGATGGCACACCAAAACCAAGCCATAATCAGGTCACTATCCAGAAAATCAGTCCGCAAGACAGAGAGGCAGCCTATGGTAGGAGTGAGTATGGATTAGATGGTTACTGGGATTTTGAGCAGTACCTCCATGCCCAGTCGCTCAGTTCCATTGTTTGACGCTGTTTGATTAGACAATGGTGCTTAACAAACACAGGAATAATTATAATAATTTGTCTTTTTCGACTTTGAGTCATGGATGATTTTGAGGAAGATTATTACTAGTATTATTATTTATTATCAGTAGGAGTATATCTGTAGAATGTGTAGACTTGTGTAAGAAAACAGACATGGCATTCCTGCATTGGATAGCCACTGAGAGAGAGTCTTCGAAACTTTGAAACAGGTACTTGGTCCTCACTGTATTTTGGTTTCCAGGATCAGAGCTCATCGCCACCCCGTCGCAAAATCCAACCAAAAATCGTATATTTGTTTGTTATTATGTTATTATTACTATTATATTTTTTCTCCTGAGATTTACTGTGACTTGGTTCAGAAGTTAGTTTTGCTGGTTTGTTTTCATGCAAAGGGTTTTCAAGCACCCGGTGTATGCAGAGGTTTTGTTTGCATTGTTTGGTTAACTTTGCTGTAGATTTCTTTTGTTGTTTTGTTGGTCAATTTACGTAATGATGTGCAGCCCTTCCTCATTTCATCAATGAGAGTTCTTGATGTGACCAATTCAATTAGGTTCATTTTTTTATGAGATGAGTAAATGATTGATTGACCCATTTGTTCACTTTGGTTTTCTGATCCAGATTGATTAGATAATTTAAATGAGATTTCTGTGTGATTGTTCTCAGCCGAATATTGGTGTTAGACACCCTTTGGTTCATAGCGGCAGCCGGTCAGGATGTTGTTGGTGAAGAGTTCTTTAGTTAGCAGTGCATTTCTTAAAGATTAATGCTTAGGAATATTGTAATGTCTGATCTGTATGTATATATATATATGTATGCATGTACATATGTATGTACATATGTATGTATGTATGGATGTATGTATGGATGTATGTATGGATGGATGGATGTATGGATGGATGAATAGATGTGTCTGTGCTTTTATAGAGTGCATTTAAAGAACCTCTTACATTAAGCGCTGTGAGCAAATCAAACATGGCTGTCTAAGGGATTTAAACAGGTGCGTGAAGAAGGGTGATGCCAAATGAGGACTAGGGGAGGGAGGGTCCAAATGAGGTCATTTCTTGCTTGAAGTCCATCACGGGTGACCCTATTAAAAATTTGTTGTCGTAATGCTGTGTTGATACTTATTGGTGAGTTTCTGTGTCTTGCCCAGAATGAGTATATTATCTGTGCGCAACTATATAGCTGTTCACTGCACTTTAGCTGTTCATCTGCTATTTAGCTGTTAATCTGCTACTTAGCTGTGCATGTGCTATTTACTGTTCATCTGCTAGTTGCGTGCTGCACATGCTGTTGTATTATAATTAGTCACTGCCACTCCTGATTTTATCCTCTACAGAGGTTTACTTACTCACTAGACGATTCGTGTGTCTTGTATTGTTATGTACGACAAAGCATTTGCCTTTTTGCAGTTGTTATTCCTCATCAGCTTCTACCTGGTTTGGTGTTTAGTTTTTCTTCTTGTGTGATGCCGTTGTCATGATTATTTATAGTGAAAGTTTATTAGTTTACGAAATGCCTCGTGGTTATGGGTTCGCACCCCCTCCGCTGTGTAGGGAGGAACCTCAAGCAAGTCCTTAACTCACAATTGCTCACTGACATTGATTTATCCTGTACAGTTGATGGAGTGCCACTTGCAACAGTTTTAAAGAAGTACTTGTGCCACAAAGTTGGATCTGAGCTAGACCAGTATTCAGATGAAAACTTTAATAAATCTTTAATAAGGAACTGTTTTTTGTAGTTTGACGCTCATGTTGGGTCTTTAAAGACCTCTCAGAAAGACCCAACTTTCTTCCAGCTTAGGGGTCGTCCATTAAGTATGGGGTAAACAGAGAGGAATGATCAAGGAAATGCGGAGAAAGGGACGGGTTTGTCCGGCATATAAATTTGGTGCAGTTATTTCACTACAGCCTGTGCCTTACACACCAACTTCAGTCAGATGGCAGACAGTCTGTACTTTGCTGGTTCCAAGCCCCTTGCTGGGTACCGCAATATATAAAGCACTCTACCCCAGGGCACAGTTAGCCCTGTAAGAGAAAGGGTAGGCCTTAATACTTTCTTGTGGTGCAGACGTCTACAAAGGGGGATGGGGAGAGTTATGCCAAATGTGGACTTTGATAGGGAGAGTCCAAAGAAGGCAATTTTTATGGACGACCCCTTGTATATATTTGGATCTAAAGATCTGTAACAGTGCCACACACATCTGACACTCTGGAATGTACCAGATTTGGGGCATTTATTGTGATGTCTTTTGTGTTGTTATTATTGTTGTATTTAAAGGCGCTGTAGGGTAGAAGAAGTGGACTTTGACAGATTGCACAAGTGCAGTCTGTGATTGGAAAAGAAATTCAGTAGACGGATGTTATGATTTAGATCCCATGTCGAGCAAGTTATATTCGTGCATTTCCTGCTAGGCTTGGACACAGAAGAACTAAGGAAGTTCTGACATAATTCCATGCTTTCCGGTGAATTCATACCTTAGCACCATTGTTAACCTCTGACGAATAATGGCGATAATGTAGTTAAATGATAAATAATAATTAATGTGCAAACGAAATACATTATTGCATGTGCTTCTGCCAAACTGATTATATTTGGAATGTGTTTTACTTAGAGCCTGCCTTTAATTGCTAGCAGCAGTAAGTAAAGTATTGCTATCGCAGTTGGAGATTAAACTGGATTTGTGAGTAGTTTATGGCATTTAAATCCAGAATGCTGGTAGAGACAACAGAATTAGTTGCATACATCCCACCATCTTGGTTTAATATGTTTAGTCTTTAGGAGCTGTACGTGTCGTGACCAATGTGAATGCGTTGTCTTTCTGTACAGTTGCTTTTGTTAGATTTTGTAACGCGTAGCGGCCTGTTAGGAAATGTGCTATACTGCCGCGTGCTTTATTCTGTGTGTATGCCTTTTGCAAAAGATGTGAAAGTCAAGACTGTCCTAGTGACTTCGTACCGAGTGCAGTCATAAACCTGCAGCCGAACAAAGTAGAAGTTAAATGCCATTGCTGCAATTTTGAAAGCTTGTGCATTTCACTGTATCGTACATGTAGTTGTATAATGTTGTACATATGAAATCCAGAAAAACAAAACGTTTTGGTTTTTTCGTTCATCGGGACAAATGCAAATGTAGACGTTTTTATATAGCGCCCGTTTGGCCTTGACCCTGCTCATTTTTCAGTAAATTGATCAGGTGGAGATCCTTCACCACCATGTGTCAATATCGATGCGTGTACATGTGTCTTTGTCCAAGACGAGTCACCACTAGTCTTGTAGTAATTTGACTCAGTATTCAAACGTTTTCGCTTTGCTGGCACCTTCAGGAAGTCAGGCTAAAACCTCAGCACTTTTGGTGGAAAATTTATGCACTTTTCGAATAAGCTGGTGCGCTGCGCTTGCTTTAAAGTAGCACTTTAGAATTTTAAGTTTACGATTAAGATTTTTTTAAAGATATCGTGAAATATTAGTTGTCATCATTTGAAAATTTAAATCCCTTTCCTTAATAAAGGGAATTTGGTCTAAAAGTAGTTTATGGGGAATACAGTTTGTAGTAAAACAGGCTTGACATGCAGTTAAATTATCTGGATGCAAAACCAACATTCAAAGTTTTCGCGATTTTAACAAAAACCGAGCATTTTCTGGCCGATTAGTAAATGACAGTGGTCCCTTTCTTCACTGGAGTCATATGTTCCAGGGCATCTGCAAATTTAAAATATGACTCCGTCTTCGTATGAGAGAACAGACAAATCTAGGCTGGTTTTTAACAGTTTAATGACAGTTTTAAAAGTGCAATCTGTGAAATACAAAGAAAATAGTTTAAAACCGTAAGTTGCACATAACTCATACTGACCGTAAGCAGGCTGCTTTTAATTTACAACCTCACAAACGTTTGTAATGTAACAGAAATTTACAAAACATCTGTTAAAAGTACCTCAAAGCTCCGCTTGTAACGTACTCCTGTGATGTTAGCCATTAAAGTTCAGAGAACATCGAGATCATTCAGCTAAATGAAAGAGAACCAGTAACTGCATCCTTATACCAGTGATTTCTCAACATGCAGATACTGCTGATAACTGGTAAATAAAAACAGCAACATTGAAGGAACTGTAAAAACTTGCCCACCACTACCATTTCAAGTGCATTAACACAGCTACCAATGTACCAAGCCAGTCAATTAGTTGGTAGCTCTGTGCATTTTATAGTACACACAATACTGTATAGGTAAATTTGAATAGCACTCGGCATACCGAAGCCCCAACACAAATCTCCCAATCTACGAGTAACGGCCACCAAACAAAATAGTTTTCTGCAAAGGTAAAAAAATTGTTACAGAGCTCATGCTGCAGGTTTACTTACGTTTACAATTTAATAGATGTCTGTGCAACAGAAGTTCAAAAAAATAAAAGCAAATGAAATTGTCCATACATTGCGTGAATCGAATTTCAGTGTTCCAGTTGTTAGCAACAGCAGCAGACAAAAGACAAACAAAAAGTTGCACTGATTTGGATCTTTACATTACCCAACAAACAGTCAAAGACGTTACGTGTAAAAATATAAGTAAGTAAGTAGGTATGTAAGAATATCCTTTAATAAACCAATTGCTAACTGCATTTTGGTGTACACACATCGTAGTAATCACGTGCAAGTTTAGTTTGATAGGCCTAACTTAGTGATGGAAGTGATACAATCGGTGTTAACATACACACTTAACATACACACTGTTGAAAATAACTGTTGACATAACGTTGTTACAAAGTCAATATGGCTCGGTGGTCTTTTGTTTCAGCGATCTGTTCTGCTTGTAGATTAGTTTGCAATATAAAAATTTTGGTTGTTTCATTTAAACCTTACTTAGCTTTAGGGTTGTTAAAATCGGTTTTTTTGGCAATCCGAATTTCGGTTTTAGAAATCCGATTTTAAACCGAATTTCTTTTTTTATTGGCCTTCATAGAAAATTTAATATATTATTATATAACGCAAGTTATTTTATATATTAGGTACCGTAACGTACGTTAAATAAATACCTTCTTATCTGCCAGCTATATTCGATGAAAACAATCGTAAACACTAAAGAAATGCATGAATTAATTCTTTCTGGCATTTCTTGAAATTTTCACTACGAAAATGATTTTTTTTAAATTAAAATTTCGTTTTGTCAATAATAAAAACCGAATTTCGTTTTCAAAACCAAAATTCGGATTTCCGAATTTCGTTTAACATCCCTACTTAGCTTACAGTCTGATCCACTGATTTCTACGGTGCCATAATCATAATGCCCAACGCATCAATCGACAGTTGTTTGAAGTGAATTGGCATTCAAAAATCAAAATCCAGCGCTAATCAATTGAAGAAACCATGTTGAAATACGATATATCAGAGAATCTGGATTACTGATGAGAATGTACTAAAAGGGACTGAGAAACCAATGCAGACCATAGTCAAAGAAGTTTAAAATAGAGGCAGTACGATATGGAATGTCATCGTTATTACAACCTCTGAACATATACTCTCAGATTTGAAAAATATGAGTGGAGTGTATCTTTCTCATGTGCACTTAGCTAATCATCATGTAAGTAAGTAAGTAAGTAATACTGGTAATCATGTTAATCACAATGCTGTGTAGTACAGGTAGTTCTAAAGTTTGAGCTCCGAGCATGCAGATTCTGGAAAGCAGGTTGTGTATGCCCTTACAATTAGTTTCTGTACTATAGCGTCGATTAAGCACTGAGAGCATGTTAATTTCAGTCTGGAGAGAAGCGTACACCAGGAACGGCTATAAAATATCTCAAGCAGAGTAAATGCACTGCAGAATCCTACAGCATGAAAACACTAGACAGTAACTGCGAGGTCTTTGTACAACTACGAGTATGTTATTTTATCCATATCCAGAGTTCAGTTTTTTCTTAGCATTTATATTACTGCTGTTATATTATTATTTATATTATTCAGATAATGAAATAATTCAGAATGAATGCAAATCTTGAAAAAAATCACACATACAAGAAAACGTGGAACTACAACCCACAAATCAAACAGAACAAGGGGCGTTAAAAAAAACTTTGTAGCAACTTGTCGCACTGCCATTGGAGACAAATAACTGCTGTTAATAACAAGAATTTGCATTTCTAAGAACATGAGACAATGCTACTTGACAATTGTTCCAACGGTTCATGTATTTTGACCTGTAACTTCTGAGCCATTGCTGAACAAACTGGAAACGGAAAAAACTTTTTTTTAAATGCCCATATTCTAAATAAAAGTCGATCTAAGCAAGTCGAAATGTAAGGCAAAACAGTCAACACACAACATATGAGACAACTCAAGAAACTGTCATCGACTTGCTAATCTACGTAAATGTGACAGTGATCCCCTAGTGATGAACGAAAGAATCACACCACTGGGACGCTCTCTGGCTCCACGGCACTCACATCTGATAAAAACAGTCACAAATTTGTAATTTAGTAATTAATTAATCATAATTAATCATAAACTCCAAATTTACAAAGCTCCCTTGAAAGCTAAGCGCAAGGCACCAGGTTATTCATGAGTGCTAATTAGTAACTAGTAATTAATAGTTTAATTAGTAAATAAGTACTGAATAGACAGTAATTAATTAGCTGTAATAACAGTTTATTACTGACTTTTACCAGCCTTTGAAAGCACCACTACAGTCTATTCTGTAGCACATCTCGTGTGTGCTCCATCAATTCTTGCTTTTGAGCCTGCTTGTCAGACTCCATGCAACAACAACCCTGGAAAAGTTGTTCACATGAACATCTCTCCGTCACCTAGCATTATAATTAGATATCGGTGAAAGCTATGACGTGCTCAGCACTCGTGAATACGCTGGTGCGATGCGTGTGGCTTTACGGTAGCTCTAGGAATTTTGAGATTACAATTACAAAGTAACCAGCAAGTCGTCTAATGCACTCACAGGCCCCAAAGGGCCAAGAAGATGGAAATGAGTCCCACCCAAATGTTCCACTATGGGACTTGGAAGCTCTGCTGTATTTACCTAACATTTAACACTTTAACAACGAGCGTGTACTAAAAGCAACTGAAACCAATGCAGCTCGTTGTAAGTATCAAAGTAGATCTATAGTCTGATTAACCCTTTAACGATGAGCGTCTACTAAAATGTAAGGGAAACCATAGGCAGCTCGTCGTTAAAGGGTTAACCAATGAGAACATTGGTTGCTGGACAAAACAAATGTGTTCATTCGCTATCTCATGTGCTTGCATGCTTTCTGCTGAATTCAGCCACATTAAAAACATATTCACTAAAATCTCTAATCAGAAATAAATCTGCTTGAGAAAAGTAAATTGCCCTATATTACGTTAAGATTAAATTATCTAAACAGAAACAACCAGTATCTTTTTTGAACCTTTGACATTCTCGTTTGCACTGGCATCAGATGACTCGTTGTTTACCACTTGCACTTCATCATCAACCGGTTCAACCACTTGCCCACTGACTGATTCGTCTTGCACTGGCTCACTGGTATTATCAGCATCCTAATGACAAACCAGATTAATACATAAATAATAATAATAATACACAAATCAATCAGTCCACTGGTCAATTGGCCTCTCAGTCAGTAGTCATTCAGTCAGTCAGTCATTTAGCCACTCACTAAGTCCCACAGGCAGTCATTCAATCTTTCATTCAGTATTTCATTCAGTCACTCACTCAGTCCCACAGGCAGTCAATTATTCAGTCAGTTATTCAGTCAGTCATTCATTCAGTCTTTCATTCATTCAGTCAGTCATTCAGTCAGTCAGTCATTCAGCCACAGGCCGTCATTCAGTCTTTCAGTCATTCAGCCACTCACTCAGCAACACAAGCAGCATCAAGTCTTTCATTCAGTCTTTCATTCACTCAGTACATCATTCACTCAGTAAGTCTTATCTTTTTAAATTGCTTATCTGCTAAAGGCTAAGGCTATCTCTGTGTTGGCGGACTGATCTTCTCGATGTTGACCTAATTATGTCTTGGTTTGGATGCACCATTGGTTGATACCCTATGCAGTATAATCCTTTCACCCAGCCAGCGAGTCACATTCTAGTTAATTTGCAGAAATCCACCAACCGCTTCCGTTGTGACTGGTTCCACTTCCTGTGTGTCCCTTTCCTTTTCCTCCTTTTCCATCGATCCTTTGTGGCTCGACTCGCGTTCCATGCTGGTGGAAGAACTGGTTGCAGACGACGTGGTGGAAGCCTTGCTACATCGCTCTTTCTCCGCATCCCTTGAAACGGCCGTCTCGTACGGATCATCAGCGCTTGCTGCCTCATCAGCTGCCTCGTCATCCTCATCGCTACCAATCCTATCATCATTTCCACAAGCTAATGGTTAGCAAACAATCTAATGATGCATTCATCGTCAACAGAAATGGATATGAAAATGTTATGCCATGCAAGTTGTCTGAAAAATAATAATACTAAGAGAGAAAGACAGACAGACACAGAGAGAGAGCGAGAGAGACAGACAGAGAGAGAGAGAAAGACAGAGAGAGACAGACAAACAGAGAGAGACAGACAAACAGAGACAGACAGACAGAGACAGACAGACAGAGAGACATAGAGAGAGAGACTGAGACAGAAACAGACAGACAGAGACAGGGACTGAGCCAGACAGACAGATAAATGTCTAATTCCAGTCAGACAATACAGACAATGTTCAAATGTTGATACCTTGTGAATGGCTTGGTTTCGCTCGGTGCCAATTCAATCTTGACATTCGAATTACAGAAACTTTCATCCATGCTGAATGAATCGTCGATGCTTTCGTTGTCGTGAAGGAACTTCATGTTTTCTGTGTAATATTCGTCCTAATTCAAATAAATCACAACAGTCCATAAGTGAACATTCAAGTCATCCACTGAAGTAACATAAAGGGACTGAGAACAAAAAGCTTAAAAGTTGAAAACAACCACGAATAAAACGTCTAGAAAAAAAGATCGAGAACACATAGACCTTTATAATAAGATATGAAGAGTAAATTATTTTGCCTAAGATGTCATAGTAATGGTAATTGCAAATTTATATAGCGCCACTTCAAGTGAGACTCATCAGAGGCACTCCCAACCTAACACAATGAAACCACGATTGAACAAAATGGTCTTCAACCATTTGTGGAAAAGAGACAAAGAGAGGCTGAGAAGCTCATATAATAATAATAATAATAATAATAATATCTTTTCTTTAATTAAGCGCTTGACAAACGCACTGCGCTGTACATTTACTTGTTATGCAATTGAAATCTTAACTACTAACAGAACAGACAGCTTGCAATACAACGGCGCTAATAGCAGCCTACAAACATATCCGCCCAACGGGGGCTCGAACTCGGTACCTCTCGGTCTGTGTGCCAGATGTTATCCAATGCGCCACGGGCCCCCCCCCCATGTCGCAGTTTATGCACCAAAGGGCTACATAAAGTCAATCTAGAAAGTCAATCTACGTTACCTCAAAACATCACAGCCACATTTTATAAGTTGCTTAAATCTCTATTCCTTAGCCATGGCTGGGATGGGAGTGCTTCTCAGTAGGTTTCTTGAAGGGGCACTACATAAATTCTCTAAATACACGAATGAATGCGGAATGGCAGTGACCTGTCAATAACAAAACAGACTCGCGGAAGTCGACAAAACGAAAACACAGACTACAAGTGTGAGGCTTTGAGCGACATCGATAATATAGCTCAAGAATAAAATACCTAGAATAAAAGTATCAAAAATTAAAGCAGAGAGGAATACAAAACCAAGAAACGAGAAAGCTACCTCCTCCAGAAATTCGTCCATCACGGCTGATTCACCGTCGCGGTTGCTCGCATCTTTTTCCCTCTCCGTGTCGCTGGGACCAAAATATTTCTCGTCCTCCTTCTGTCGCTTCCCATCTTTATCAGTGTCTATGCCGACCGCATTTACCACTTCATCTGCATTGTTCGTCTCCTTTTCCGCATCCACAGACTCAAGGTCCGTCGACTCTGCCGACGCGGATGCAGAGCTTGAAGAGTTCTTCGGTGCCTTCTGCCGCTTCTGGATGGATCCTGATGACGCACTTGCTGGTGAATCCTTTATCAAACCACAAATAAACACAACAACAAGTAAAAGTTTACAAAACAGAATTGTTTCTCACACAGTCACGTTTTTCATCATTATTACAAGACTCGGCTCATTCTTCGTAATAGTACTAGATATCAGGTAGGCAGTAGCCACGGTCACTGAGCTTCAGTTTCAGTCAACATCTTATTCCATTCTGAATATTGAAGGTACCATTGATGCTGTGTTTACAATGAAATACCAAGTCGCAAATCTATAAAAGTCGTGCTACTAAATAAATATGAAATAATCTAATTGCTGATGATATAAACAGCCAAAATGAGCCTAGAACATGTCTTCATCAGCTGTCGTCTTGACAACTGCAACAGCCTGCTGTCTGATCTGCAGGAGGGGTCTTAGGTTGGCCAAGTAGGAGAACGACAAATAAATGAAAGTGCACCACTGTCCGATTTGAGCCAATTAAAAACCATGAGCGACCTTCACCTTTCTCCAGGTCAGGAGCTTGGCCTTGACCTTTGCTTTCGACTTGCCCAGATTCTGCATGAGGCGGAAAAAGGCCAGTTCGTTGAAGAGAATCTCCGACAGGTCGACCAGGAGATCCTCGCCACACTCCAAGATCCTATCGTCAAAATTTCATTCAAAATTTAATCAGATAATTTCAAACTTCTGGAGACAAAATCTAAACATACAGCCTAAAAACCAAACTTCACCAGTGCTAGGCCAAATGAAAGTGAAAAAGTTAATGCCCCTGTCATGAGGCTGGGAGATGGTTGAATGGTAACACGCTGGTTACTGTAAGCCATCTGATCTTACCTTATCACACCTAACCTAAAATCTCTATCCTCATAAAAAAATCTGCTACAAGTCCCGCGGTCCTCTACGAGTTTTGGCAATTGTTCTTTCTCTGTCGCAGGACCTACTGCAAGGAACAGTCTACCGGACCATGTGAAGAATGCACCATCTCTGTAGACATTCAAATCACACCTCAAGACCTATAGATCTTTTTAAACAATTAAATGACTGCCATTGACTTTTTGAACTCATGTACACTGTACAGCACCCTTTCCTTCGGCCTCGGCTGTGCTACAGTGCTATACAAATAGTCTAATTATTGTTATTATTATTATCAATGTAACAACACTAGTCACGAAAATACCGCAATTTTCTCGAAATGACACTCACTTGCGGCCTTCAAACTTTGCCAGCGAGTCTTTGAGAATCGTGCTAAGCTGCCGACGAAAGAATCTCTCGAACTCCGGCTGCGTTGGATCCGTCTGGCGCACGAGGGACATGGCCAGGTCCTCGACGTACTGCAGAAACGGCTGTGAGCAGATGCCGCTAATGTGCTCCTTGATCACTGGAATGACCTCCAACATGATCTCCTTGATCTGCTGATCCAACTGGTGCGCGTTGATCCTTGGACACTACAGAACAACACCATAACTGTAAATTACTTTCAAATAGCTTATCCAACATAAGCTGCTTCTTTGTCTTATGGTCTGATCTTCTGGATATTGACCTGATTACGACTTGGTTTTGGTGTGCCATCGGTTGATGCCTTCTACTGGGGCGATGATAAAATGAGCATCAGTATAGTTATAAAATCGACTCTTGTTTAACTTGCTATCATGTGTTCTTACTATTTCATGCTATCATACTGCAGTTTGTCAGTTTGAACTGAATAAACGATTATTATTAATTTATTATTATTATTATTATTTATATAGCCACTCTTCAAGCAAAATGAGGTATTTCCGACCGGATAACACAAACCACGATCGAACAGAATGGTTGTTGTCGCTGGCAAAATAGCAAATTGCAGGTTTCAGTGCAGTCCGTGTCAACCATAGTGAAGTAGCTAAAAGAGCAGTCACTTCAGCTAACAATGAGACAGTGACTTCACAACTCACCGTGTCATCGGAAATTGAGCCGTCACTTCCTTTATCGTTCACCGGAGGGGCTCTGGCCAAGTCTGTCTTTGATTGACGTCTACCCGATGAATTCGACCATCTCAAAGAACCCCCGGCAACAGCACCATCCCCATCAGCAGCAGCACCACCAGCATCCCTGGCATTTGGTGTATGACTGGCACTGGTGCGACGAGCATCCGCCATCTTCTGCTCTGATTCCCTCACAGCCTGCATCATCTGTCAACCACAGGAATATCCTCTTGTAATGGCATTGTAATGTAACAAACATTTAGTGCCTCTTGAGATGTCATTGTAATGTAACAAACATTTAGTGCCTTTAGTAATGTAACAAACATTTAGTGTCCCTCGTAATATAACCAACATTTGGTGCCTCTCGTAAGGTAACAAACATTTAGTGCCTTTAGTAATGTAACAAACATTTAGTGTCCCTCGTAATATAACCAACATTTGGTGCCTCTCGTAAGGTAACAAACATTTAGTGCCTCTAGTAATGTAACAAACATTTAGTGCCTCTTGAGATGTCATTGTAATGTAACAAACATTTAGTGCCTCTCTAATGTAACCAGCATTTAGTGCCTCTCGTAATGTAACCAACATTTAGTGCCTCTAGTAATGTAACAAACATTTAGTGCCTCTTGAGATGTCATTGTAATGTAACAAACATTTAGTGCCTCTCTAATGTAACCAGCATTTAGTGCCTCTCGTAATGTAACCAACATTTAGTGCCTCTAGTAATGTAACAAACATTTAGTGCCTCTTGAGATGTCATTATAATGTAACCAACATTTAGTGCCATTTTGCATAGTCGTGAAACCTTGATGAAGTCTACTGGATTTCGACATGGCCTCTCCAACATGATATGGTATCTGACAATGGTTTCAACTGAAGCGACTTCGATGAGTGATGTTGCCCATTATGATAATGGTTTTACAGAAGTCATTAACCTCAATGATATAAGAAATTGTACTTGTAATTAAAACAATTTCTATAGCATCGTAAGTAGCAAGCTACTTCTAGTGTTTTACAATGTCAACTGTCACCGTAAATTGTAAGAGTAACATAGTAAATAGACTTTAAACTGTTTTTTTAAATATGAAAACTTTTTCCACTTAGTTTTGATCTCATGAATAGGTGCAGGAAGACTGTTCCAGGCACATGGGCAGCAACCTGAAAGGCTTGATCACCTTTTTAGTCTTAGTTGCTGGCAAGAATACATCGGCAGACTCTGATGCTCGCAGACAAAGGCTTCCTCCAACGGATTAAGGCTTCTGACAATGGTTTCGCTCTTGCCTTATGGCTTTACAGAAGTGATTAGATTATTTGGTAGAACAGCGGAGCCATTAGTACCTTGTCGAAGTGAATGACCGTATCTCCAAGGGGGTCACTTTCAAACGGATTCTCCCACTGGCTGGTGTCACATGGAGATGGGGTTGATTGATCACTGCTCATCCCTGGTCCATCCTCCATCCCAGGTGGATGCAGCAGAGGAATCATTCCAGGCTGTCCGGCTCCCATGTTTAGATGAGCGGACTCGAATGCAAAGCGCTGACAACAAAATGCAAGCAATTAATCAACAATCAATCAATCAATCAATCAATCAATCAATCAATCAATCAATCAATCAATCAATATTCACATATACTCAAGACAGGTATATTAAAATTTATAGTGCTAATAATAAAATTTCAATCCACCTTCTCATCCTTCTGCCAAACTCTCTTCTTATCCTCTTCCTCCTTCCTGTTCAGCTCCTCCACTTCTTCCTCCACCTTTTCTTCCCTATTCTCCTCCTCCTTCTCTTCCTTCAAAGGATTACATATATTCCTAATAATGAAATTTATAAAATATGTTTAAGCAATATATAACATTTAACATAACACACCGATCTTGGCCTCCGAGTGCTCGCACTTTTGTTATAACAACAAATAACAATAATAATAACAGTCTTGGGATGATGCTTGATTCTCCATAGCATAATTTTTTAATTCCCGAGGAATCAAAACTATTAATACTAGCTCACCATTTCAGGCTCTGCAGGAGCACGACACACTAGATCCTGGAGCGCATAGAGAGCCCTCTGGCGAAGGAAGTCTGTTGACAGACACTGCAGCTTGCGAAACAACTGGATGAGGAAATCGGGACAGTGTTCGTTTTGCGATATGAGGGACGCAACTTCTGAATAGATCTCATCACTCTGTCGCTCGAAACTACCGCCACCATTTTCACCTCTGTTCAAACAACCATAGCTTATAATCTATACATTGCACAATGCATCCATAGGAGGCGTCATATATGAAAGATGAGACTGCTTAAGTTATACATTATAGGAATGCCAAGTATGTATCGTAACTGTGATCTGACATTTATAAAGCTTCAAGAAGACTTGTCAGTGGCGCTCCCGACACGACGGTGAAATTACTGTCAAATAATACAGACTTCAGGCGCTAGTGAAACTATGAAAGGGACAAACCGAGGAGCTTGAGCCGCAGCTCTTGAGAAAGGTGATTCCAGCTGGTGGGTCCAACATAGGCAGAGCTACTGAACTCTATGTTGGACCCACATTTGTCTGTACGCATGAAAGAGCCTGTATAGAAGTACATGTAAGTACATAACTGTAATTACGATGACTTATATAGCATCGTCAGTAGCAAGCTACTTCTAGGATGCTTTACAAAACTGTCTACTGTCAGCATAAATGCTAATGCTCGGAGTTACATAACAAGTGCATTTTTAACTGTTTTTGAAAACATAAAGGATTTTGGCTTCCTGAATAGGTGCAAGAAGACTGTTCAAGGCACATGGACCAGCGACCCAAAAGGCCCGATCACCTATTTTAGTTTTAGTTACTGGCACGAACACATCAGCAGACTTTGATGATCACAGTCCATTACAAGAATTCCTACACCTGTCAGTCTGTATGTATGAATGTAGTTTCGATTCCCTGAAGCGTGCCTGGCGAGGCTGACAGCTTACGTGGTTTTTTTGGTTGACTTTCGTGTGGGTTCGCTGTAAGATCCCGGTACGCTTGAGACGCTGACGTCATCTGCGATTGTTCTGAGGAATCTCTGGTCGCCCTTTGCATCGACGACCTTCTGTGAAGCGAGGTGCGCCATTGCAAAGGCACGTGCATCTCCAGAATTCTGCTGCCTTATGACGACTGTACAGAGCAGAAACATCGTCACCAAATTAATGTACACATCAATGCGTGTACTACTTTGTATGCATGTAGATCTATGTAACGATACATTTATATTGCACCAACTAAGAACCTCTCAAAATCATTCCTTGCTTGCCTGAATGAGTGAGACAATTTAATTGACATGCGAATAGCATGCAAGTGGGTTTGTGTGTGTACATATGTATGCATGTGTGTACACTGTGTATACATGCATGCGTGTAGGTATGTTTGTGTGCACACATGCTTGTATGTATGTATGTAAGTAAGCACTGCGACACAGATGACATTTAGTTTGATAAGAAAAATGCCAAGTTGATCTATACATGACTGATGCTCAAACTACATGGAATACATGGAAACATCTCAACCAATGGCATCCCCAATGGACCGACAAGTCATATATTATAGTGGCACACACCAACACTTATTGTATTGCATTTATTAATTTATATAGCTCCTCTCAAGGCAGTGGCCATTCAGTAGTGTTCCCAGTGTGAGAAACTCGAGAGTAGAAAAAGGTTTTGAGGATGGAGAAAAATGTAGGAAGAGACCCAGAATAAATGGTAACACGTAGAGAGGAGGGAAGGCATTCCATAGGGATGCCCAATTGTGGCAAAGATCGAGTTTGGGTCATTAGGAAATTTAAAAAAATTACTGGTCAAAATTGGATAAAACTGCTGAAAAATTCACCTTCATCTGTGTTATCAAAATGTGGTGACTTCGCCATCCTTGGGTCTCTTGCTGCTCCTGGGTCCTCCAAATCGGATGAGCTGAGATATCGACCTTTCATCCTCTCGGCCACTTTCCTTCCCATAGAGGAAGCAGCTTCATGGATCTCCTGAGGACTATAAGCTACGCCGTAGAAACTCCCCATTGTGGGGCGCGTTGAAACCTCCGGCGAAACCTGCTGACCCGAAGATGATGGACCAGCCATGAAATTGACTGCAACACTATGATTCTGAAGCTGATTTGTTAGCCCTGGGTCCAGATTCAGGCTGCCAGATCTTGAAGGGCTACCAACTTGATTCCACGCCGGTGCCATCACTTGAAACGGACTCGGAGTGGGCTTCTCTGGATCCTGGTCGGCCGGATAGAAACCGTTTTGGGAGCTGAGGACAAGCTGCTCCAGACGACTGAATCTTTCCATGAGGTTGTTCTGTGTGGCCGTCAGCTGGAAATATGACTGGTTGAGACCAAGGAAGAGCTGGTTCTGTTGAAGCTGGGTTGCCTGCTCCGACGTATTCGCTACATATAAACAAGGAATTTATTCACTTATTCAAAGATTTATATAGCAACTCTTCAAGAGGAATACTCAGAGGGCTTCCGACTACAGCACAGCCAAAGAGAAGTTTTAAGGTTAGTACTGAACGTGTCAGACAGAGTTCTGGGAAGTAGGCATAGCTCCATAGAGAACCCATTCCAGAAATCTATTTACAGTAAGAGAAAAGCAGTCCCTTCAGCTAGCCTGAGAAGCAGCCATGGGTATGACGTTTTAGTTACTTCATTTTCTTAGCCTTGGCACATGACGGTGGATGGCCAGTCCTCTCCCTCGCCGTCTAATCTTCCCACCAACAGCGTACAGTCAGTGTACTTATTATAACTGGCTAGGAGCACAGATAATCAAATCTAAAGTAACCTAATCCGATCCAACCTGATGTGACTGAATCTAATCTAATCTGTAATCTAACCTGATGATATAAACTATAATCTCACTTAATCTCATCTAGTCTACTAAAAACTGCTCTAATCTAATCTAATCTAATCTGACAATTGCCAAAGAAAGCATCAGAAATGGCAACAAAGCAGAAGGAGCGACTTGTAAGGAGGGACTTTCTTCTGACCAGTAATCGTAATCGTAAATTTATATAGCGCCACTTCAAGAAATACTCCTCAGAGGCGCTCCCGACCTGACAACACCAAACCACGATCGAAAAGAATGGTTTTCAAACGCCTGCGGAAAAGGGGCAAGGAAAGACCAAGTAGCTCATTACGGAGGTAGCTAGGCAACCTATTCCAGAAAGATGGACCGACCACAGCAAAGCTCTTATGAAGCACCGTAGAAGTTCGAGCCATAGGGACAACCAGGTCGCCTTGAGTGGCAGAGCGAAGGAATCTGCGACCTGGTATGGATAACACATACCAGTGTTCTCGTGTCGCTTGTGTGTGATGGATTTCTTGACCGCACTGGCCAACTGCGACATCTGCTTCCTCAGAGACTGGATGGAGTCTTGAACTGTCGACAGACCCTGATTCTTCTACAATAGATTACACAGAGGTCGACTCAGCCTTTCATTTGCCACATGGCGTCGGTAAAATTAGATGTAGAACGTGATGAGCGCCATGCATGGCTGCCAAACAGTTAAATTCAACTCCTGTAATAACTTGTGATCATCTATCCTTTCATACTATGAATTGTAATCATACTGCAGTGTGTCAATTTGAAATAATAAATGAAGATTTATTATTATTATTATATAAAAATGCCACATTACATTACACATGCAACCGGTACTTCAACTACATAGTTTAAATTTCTCTTTCCTCTTCCGCTGGCTGAGAATTTAAATTTCTCTTACCTTCTTCCCCTACTATCAACTTTAATTTCTATTGCCCGTAGTTTATATGTTTACATCACTGTTCCTTGCTAAGAATTTAAATTCTCTTGCCTCATCACTTACTGATAATTTAAATTTCTTTTGTCAACAGTTTAAATTTCTCTTAATTCGTTTTCCAACTGAGAATTTGAATTTCTCTGGCTAGTAGTTTAAATTTCTATAAATCATTTTCCTACTAAGAATTCAAATTTCTCTTCTCAGTAGTAACTGAGAATTCAAATTTCTCTTCTCAGTAGTATAAAGTTCTCTTAATTTGTTTTCCTACTGAGAATTCAAATTTCTCTGGTCCATAGTTTAAATTTCTATAATTCGTTTTCCTACTGAGATTTCAAATTTCTCTGGCCAGTAAAAATTTCTCTTTAGTTCATTTTCCTACTGAGAATTTTTCTCTTACCTGTTTTTGGTGTATCTTCGCAAATGACGACCGGTTATTAAAACAAGCAGCAGCATGAACATTGTCCTCTGTAAAAATTGTTAAAGAACAAATTCAAAGTAAACTCAGAAAATAAAATTGCTAACAAAAGTAATTAATTAGTCTGTCAGTCAATGAAATAGAGTTACTGCTCTCACCAGATACACCAAAGATATGTAGGACACAGTTGCTAGTAAGTAGTAAAGGTCCACGCCATTCCCTGAGGCGGTTACTGTGCAGGGACCTTGAGCAAGTCCTTAATGTGCAGTTGAATGCTATTGTATGTATGTATGAGCACTTGTTATAGCGCCCTTTCAAGATTTCTACTCGGAGGCGCTCCCGACTACAGTGCGGACACTGAATCGGAGTTTCACGCCGAAGCGCATGAGCAATCGCGAGTGAAGGACTTGCCCAGGGTCCCTACGCGGCGGCTTGGCTGGATTCGAACCCGCAACCCTACAGCTGCAGGGCACTGAACATACCCCTACACCACCGCGCCCCATTTGATTGACGCTTGGTGATTAGATAGTGGTGCTTGATAAATGTACAACAATAATAACAATAATAATGATGATGATAATATATAATATAATAGAAGAGAAATGTCATGAAGTCCTGATTTCAACATTTTTGCTATGCTATAGATTTATTTCATTTCAGTAGGTGGCGCTGCTAAAATCCTATACTTTATGAAGGTCGTAATAAACTGGACTCATTTCATTTCAGTATGTGGCACTGCAACAGCACTACACACGCTAAGAACATGGATGCTGACTCATTTCATTTCAGTAGGTGGTGCTGGCGTTGTTTTTAAAACGTCGCGCAGATTCAAATTTCCGCAAGTCTATTGCTGCGCTAACATGCGGCCCGCACGCATGCAGTTCATGGAATGATTTTGCAAATTATTTTCAACCGTCTTAGGACAGGCAAACATCTAGTAATAATAATAATAATAATAAAAATCCTCTTCATGAATGCCATGGCACTTAGAGCTCATTTGAGCACCACGTCGAGGATGAGAACCTTTAACCCAGTTTTCTTTCTACCTCGGGTGAAAATAATAATTATGATAACAATGACAGAGGTCCAAGAACCATCGGCCCACCGACCATTCGCATGTTTCTGCCTCCACTTGCGGGTTGGAGCCACGTCCGGTACGTCATCATCATCATCCTCGTCAAAATCCTCCTCACCATATTCCTCATTGTTTAGCGCTTCCTCCTCCTCCTCTTCCTCCACTTGCAACAGGTTGTCTGTATTAGGACAAGAACAGCAATCATACATACTCTTGTGATCGTAATCGTAAATTTCTAAAACGCTATTCAAAAGCAAAGCACAAGGCACCAGTTGATTCACGAGTGCTTAGTCAAGTCAGAGGGGTTGTCCAGAGATGTCCAGGAAAGATTTGAGTCTGGTTGCCAGAGACAATGCCGTCGCCATCATTAAAATTAGAGTTACTATAATTAAAACTCGGAAGATTGGCTCATGAGCTGCTATAAGTTCGACGCCATCATCACCATCACAGATAATGAGAGGCATTGTGTCGAGTAAAGTTTTATTTTAATCAGCTCTAATTTTAATGAGTCAAAAGCAGCTCACAAGGTAAATTCAAACACAAATCTTCCAAGTTTTATTTATGGTGCTATAAATTTTAATAAGCTCAGAGCAGCTCAAAAGCTTAAGCTGAAAACACGGAAACCGGTTGGCTGGTTAGTTACTGTTTAACAACACTGTGTTATAACAAAGATGATTAGCATCACCCTCCTCATTTCTTCAGACTTGGGACTAGCACTACCACAGGTAGGGTAGTGGTGGAGTTGGGCTAACAGCATAAGTTGCATAAGTTGTGTATTTGTCAGCTTATTTTTAATAAACGAAAATTGATTGATTGAGCAACTCACCACTCTCATCTTCATCGTCGTCATCATCGTCATCTTTTTCGTTATCACCGTCATCAGCATCGTCATCTCCTGTCTCATTGTTCGACCGATTTTCATTTTCCTCTATGCTTTCCAGATTACCAGCGGTCGATCCACCCCAGGTCGCCATCGTCACGTCTTCACTAGGGCTAGTCCTGCTGCAGAAACCAACTAATTGTCATCATCGTTGCTTTTATCATCGCCATTGTGACAACATCACTGTCATCACCCTCGACATCATCATCACAGCACCCAATCATCGTCACAATCAACTCACTTCTCATAATTTGATTTGTCAGTTGTGTGATGATTCAATAAACAGTTTCAATCAATCAATCAATCAAAATTATCTGGCCATAACAAAACCTATAGGCATCAGCATGATGATGAGTTACCTGCCCGAAGGCAGGTTCATTGCCACCCGAGGACGAAATGAGTGAGGTGGTTTCTCATGGCTTTCTTCACAGACAACTATGGGTGAGTAACTTGTCCAGAGTCACTACACAGTAACTTGATATACATTCGAACCTGTGACCCTTCAGTTACAAGGCACAGAACTTACCACTACACCACTGCATATCACACCCATGTTTCGCTGGCTGCCCATTGAGCAAAGAATCCAATTGAAAATGACCAACTCACCTGTACTGATCCGACCTGTATGTAGAGGTGCCTTCACTGCGACCGTCCTGATTGGCTGAGCTGCGTTTTGGAGCACCATCACCATTCACCCTGCCTCCTCGCTTCTTCTCTCGCTGCTCCTCCCTCATCATCCGCTGCAAACGCATCTGGTCGTACACCTCTTCGTTTGACACAACACCTAGGAAATCAATAATATAAGCAATTCAATTAACGCTCTACAACATTGTATGCATAGTGCACATATCTGTTATCTCGGCTCCTGATATCTTCTGTTCTCTTCTTCAAGTTGTCTGATCCGGGCCAGGTTCAAACCCCATCCAATGATGCCACTCCTCTCGATGCTGGGCTTCCTTGTTCAGTTTACTGTATCCGTCGACCATCATCCAGCAGGTTAATACAACAAAAATCCATGACCTTTCTCCATGACTTTTAAGACTTATTTTAGATGAAAAGACCTACTTTCTAACTGTTTTATCGATTAATATTTACCGAAATTTAAAAAAATATGATTAGAAATGTCTATAAATAATTTTTCCATTTTCCATGATTTTGCATGACCTAGCTATTTTCAAATTCCATGACTTTCTATGCCTTTTTTTGGAAAATAACCTGTTTCTCCAGGTTTCCCAGGCCTTAAATTTGTCAAAGTCTAATAATTCCATGACTTTTCAGGATTTCCAAGAAAGCATGATTTATTCTTCAGTAAAAAAACAATCTGCAGTTAAGTGACTCGCATACTGACTTTCCAGTGGCTCCTGGAAAGTGACCTGAGTCGTTTCCTGGCCAACAGGTGGCACCACAGTCCTTTTCATAACAGTGTCACCGGCCGATAGTGTCCTCTTGTCCCGTGTCACCCACTTTCCATCGAGCGGATGACGAACTCTGGTGCCATGAACGGTCATCCCTTGCCCCTCATCCGCCCCCAAATCCTGACAAAGTAATTCAACGTAATAATTATTTATTTACTTAATTCGAATTTCTTACAATACAGCACTGGAATAATCTTAAGGAACAGTCCTCCAATCAAACTTCAATGCCATAAACAGCTCAAGAAACAATCTCAGTGTATCTTAAACTTACAATTACTAATAAGGAGTTTCTATATTGTGCATGTAAAAATGTTATGTTACAATTACAGTTTACTAATAACGACCTTCTATATTGTGCAAGTTAAAATGTTATGTTACCATTACAGTTTACTAATAAGGAGTGCATCTATCTGAAAAAATATATAAACCTTGGAGAGGCTTTTAAATTTTATTCATTACGAGAATTCTTTACTTGAAACAAGGAGAAATAGTGAGTTTTGAGTCGCTTTTTGAAGGAAGGAAGTGAATTTTATAAAACGCACCTTTGGAGTCAATGGGACTACTCAGAGGCACCACCAACCCCAGCACGGCCGATTGAGACACAGTCTTAAGCTGAGAGAAAAATGTCAGAGGCAAGGTTCTAGGAAGCAGGCAGAGTGCCAAGGGGAGGCCATTCCAGGTCGAAAGGACCACCACCGAGAAGGCACGGTTCTGCCTGATGGAGGTATGGGCAAAGGGAACAGAGAGCAGACCCTGCGAGCAGATGGCACAAGAGCCTCCAGCACTAAAAGCAGGGCTACAGAGCTCAAGAAGTTAGGCAGGAGTGAGGCCTAGTAGTTATATTTATACACATTCCCGATACACACATAAATTAATTGGGCTGAGGTAAATTGAGAGTCAAGGATGTTAGCACAGCATACGCAACTGACATACGTTCGGAATATTCTCCTGGATTTTGTCGAGGTCTGCACGGAGTTTGAGCAATCTGTGTCTCTCGTCCATCAGCGACTGTAACTCCTTCTGCTGTTCCCTCATCTTCTGCGAGTAGAACTCCTCATCCTCTCTACAGTAAGCAAAGCAAAACACATACATAAATACACATACCGGTATATAGATACAGTCACATACACACATCACATACACAAACACAAATACACACAAATACACACACACACACACATAAATACACATACCGATACATAGATACAAACACACACATACATATACACCAATTAATCTACCTAATATAGCAATACGAGATGCTAAAGCAAATACTACTAGCCTATGGTTCTCATCTTCCGTATCTCTAGCCGAATGCTCGCCAGGTTCGTTGTTTTCGACACCATCCTCCAACTCTGACACAGCAACGGCAACCTCTTCCGACGAGACGCCCGACTGCTGAACCATGGCAACCAACTGCTGCAGCCTCCGCAACTTATCACTAGCAGCCTCAAGCTCCCTAAAACGAAACGACAAATTAAAAAGTTTATTTCAAAAATTTAACGTCAACTACAACATCGTGTGATATAATGTCATCGAATTGCAAAATCTATACAACATCTCCCTCTAGCCCAGAGGTTTTCAAACTGTGGACGCGTACCCCAACGCCAGGTGTCGCTAAGGGGTGCAAAATCTAAAATAAAACATCAGTTTATGGACTTCATGTCCATCTACACAAGCTATTCTACGTCCACCGTTCGCTTATTTTTCTGTACATTTCTATGAGTTTATGCCATCGGGTGTAGTGTTGCCAGCTGATTTTTCAGTCCAGGAAAGAGACCAGTTTGTTGAACTATCATGTTATGGTCGATCGAAGAACGAATTCAAGGAAGACATGTTTTGTGATTTTTTGGCTGAAACGAAGAGCTGAATATGGATTAATTTCTGACCGAGCTTTAAATTTTTTTTATTCCTTTCAGCACGTTTTATGCTCATATCTGTGTGAAACAGATTTTTCAGATATGCTTGCGATCAAAAACAAATAGGCTACAGAACAAAGCTTGAACTCGAAAAAGAGTTGCGTTTGAAATTGACAAAATAATATTAAACCAGATATATTAAATTTGTGCTTGTCAAAACAAGCCCACTGCTCACATTAACACTTTCTAATAGTGATTTTATTTTTCCTTTTGTTGATATGACTACATTCTTAAGTTAAAATTATATTACTTTTAAAATTTTCTACCTATGACTAATACCCGGTTTGCGCCAATGTTTCAAAGGACTTGTTAAATGCAACGGGGACCTCACGCTCGCATGTTGTTTTTGATGTGACCTTGTTGGGGGTACGCCAAAATTCAAGTTTTTTTATCTGGGGGTACAATGAAAATAAAGTTTGAAAACCGCTGCTCTAGCCAATACCAACTGATAAATACCTGTCATATATTTATGTACATAAAAACAAATTGCTATAGAACGCTCTAAAACATACGTAGGGCTTACATAGATTGCATACATATGTGCAGGTACTTGCTTAGAGATGCTTTTGAAATTTTGAATTTTTTTAATAGCACAAAAGTAATCATCAAAAATTAGTACCATAATTATATATGGCAAATAAAAAATACATGGATCAATACTACAAATCCTATTTATTTACTAAACGAAAACATGAAAAGATTAAAATCATGAGGCATAAAAAATCTTTTTTAAAAACCTAATCTAATCTGGAAACTCCTAAATCACTTTAATCAAAATGCAAGATCAACAGTCTGCAGTCATCCTTATGGAGAAATAGAGCAGTTACTTAAGCTAGCCTCAGAGGCAGCCATGGGTATGAAGTGTTAGCAACTTCATTTTCTTAGCCTCAGCATATGAGGGCGGGTGGCCAGTCCTCTCCCCTCACCGTCTCATCTTCCCACCAACAGTGTACAGTCAGTGTACTCATACAGCTTAGTTGGCTAGTGGGTGCAGGTGGAGCAGAAATCTCAAACCATATTTCCGCCCTGGTGGGGATTTGAACCCCGGACCTGTTGAATGACAGTCCAGCATGCTAACCACTACACTATCAAGCACCCCAAACCACACTCAAAAATCACAATAATTTCTGTAAACATCATTCAGAGGACGATTCTTCAATTTGTTGGCCATCGTACCGCATTTTCTCAGCCACTGCGCCGGCGCCATCTATACTCTGCAGGACACTTTCATAGGACACAGGATCAGTTCCGTTCCGCCTTTCGTTATCCTGACTGTGTGTTGATGAGTTCAACAGTATGGGTTCATCACGGTTATCATCTGATAGTCTTCTGTCCGTTTGAGTCCTAAAAAGCAAATGAAACCATAATTGTTACTACACCTAACCCTTATAAAAATAAGAAAATCAGTTTAACATTACATTGGATGGGACTGGAAGCACTGAATATTTTGGAGAAAATCGCATGTTTTTAATCACAAATAGTTAAAAAGTTAAAAATATTTAACACGTACACCTCTGCAAAAAAATTTAAATATAGATTTAGAATTAAATCGATTTTTCCATGCAAAATTAGTAATGTAGTCTGAAGTTCAAAATGAGACCTTTAAATGATACAGTGTATCTCTGTAAAAATGGTGCATTGCGGCCCAATTTTATGCATAGCTTTCTCAATTGATATCTCGTATATTAATAATTCCAACTCTGCGAGGATATCAAAGGCATGGTCACATTTGTAACATTTTGAGCAACTCACAAACAACTTCTACAAAATTAAAATTAAAACGTCGTCTCAACAGAAATTCAGAAGAAGGAAGGTCCAAATTAGATGACTGCTCCATTTTTTTCTGAAATGAAGTTATCTTTTCGGACAAACAGAATCTCTGGAAAATGTTTATGTTAACCACATACCCCCAGTAGTTAATATTAACATAGTGAATTGCACCATTTCTGGGAAAAAAATAGCTCTGTTGAATGGTGGCAGCTGACCTACATCCCCTCAACTATGGGTTGCACATGGCCTGAGACAAATCTAGAGAACAGAGATGGCTGGCTGCAAGTCATGGAATCAGCAACACTCCAGAGAGGAGCACACCACAGGTAATACCGATGGAAGAAAAGTAAATCTGAAATAAGGTACCATGTACCTCTTTGGACGAAGAGATTCCCTGGTGAACTTTTCCTCTTCTTCAACATCACCTTCATCTTCGTCACCACTGTCCTCCTGGCTGGAAGTTTCCCCCATCAGGGCATCGACTGGAACAGAATCATTGTCATCGACCTGGTAGAACTGCGTCAGAGCACGCAGTTGATCCAGTTGAGAACGCATTGCTTTTAGTTTCCTTACAGACACAAAAACAAATTCGACTGATTCTCTAACAAATGTTTTTGTGAAATGTTGATTTGCTCATTACAGAGGTGAATTATTATTAGCCTAATTACAATGACACATTTGGGGAAATTTGTGTTAACATATACATCTTTACATAAAATGTGAATCTGAGGCAAAGGACGGGTCAGCCACCAGAAGATATGCATTATTATTCTTATTCCAAGTGCTTGAAATTATAAGGAGGCTCAGAAGCAACCATCACTTAACGGATAGTCTGCTGCGTGAAATACAGTCTGGTGCCAAGTGCTTGGCTTTCAAGTGAAGCTTTAGAAGCAACCATCATTACAATACCTTGTGCACTGCCATATTGGTGCCATAAAAGCTATCCAGATTAGACCGGTTGATTGTTCTGAATGACTGGCACTTGCAGGTATCTGCCTTAATACCTGACCTTGCCTCAGATTCACATACATCTACGTGTCTTTGCATGCATTAAAAATGTCAATAATAATAATAAAAAATTAATATCTAGCTCAGACTTTAAGGTGTATTCATTCATTCATAGCGCACATTTATATAGTGCCTTTTCAAGAAAACTAACAAGAGGTGCTCCGGACTCCAGCACAGCTAAGAAGAACAGTCTTACGAAGAGAAAAGAACATAGGAGAGAGGGTCCTGGGAGAGAGGTGAAGCTCCAGAGGGAGGCCACCACTGAGAAAGCGGTGGTGGGTTTATATACAAACAGAATACATTGGGATTTACTGTTTCAACCGTATAAGCTTATACTACAAACATTTTAATTGAATATAGTTATAAACTCAGAAGAAAACATAAAAAAGGTGTAAAGAGGAAACCGAAGTGACGAGCTGCGGAGACTGACTTCAGTTTGTGTCGTGTTTCCATCTTCATCAGTATCTGTTCTGCATCATCCGCCGTACGATCGGCCGACGCAGATGCTCTCATGCTGCTCATCATCGACCAGATCGTGGCATCATCTGAACACACAAGACAGACACAGTGGCCAAATGGTTAGAGCGCTTGTCACTAACCCAGAGAGTAAGGGTTCGAGCCTCCTCCCTGAGACAGTTGTCGTGTAGGAACATTGAGCAAGTCCTTCACTCACAATTGCTCAGCACCATTGATTGATGCCTGGTCATTAGATAGTGGCACTTAATAAATGTGAAATAATACTTACCTCACCTTACCTAACAGTAACCAGGCAAATACATAAATCACAGCGAGTGTGTAACTGTGTAACTATTCGGTCTGCCACTTGCATAATATAATGTTGAATGGGTGACCCTACTAGTGTTCCCTTTAGGGTCTTTTATTTCCCTTTGTTTCTTATGATTGTATTTATAAACCTTGTATTCTCCGTGTGTTACTGAAACAATAAAAATAATGGTCATAATTATTTATATAGTGCCCTTTAGACACCTCAGAGAGGTGCTAAATAAAATCAGCACCTCTGTAAACGAGTAATTACTAGTATGTAGTTAGTAAACACATACCGCTCTGGCCGCTGTCCAAGAGCAGCTGATCCGATTTGAGCTGTTGTAGTTTTTCCAGGAGGTCATCCATCTGCTGTTTCTTCTCCTGAAGATTCTGAAGTTTCCGGTGCAGTTGGTGCCTCTGAAGGGAAACCGCCGACGCCTCTGACCCGGCCGCTGTGCTGCCCTGGTCGTCTGGGGCCACCAACTGCGGCATCTCCTATCAGATAAACAAGTTTCATGCATACTGTTTAACCCTTTAACGACGAGCCGCTTATGGTTTCCCATACATTTTAGTACACGCTCGTCATTAAAGGGTTAAGCTAACTTGTCTCAATGTCTAACTGAGACTCGTCAGACTTTTTAATAGTGGGCCACAGGTATATTTTCCAGCAAGTGGTTGGCCAGGGTGCCAAAGGTGCCTCGGCAAAATGGGGGGTGGGCATAAAAACATAACTGAGATTGATTTCTGGCATCAACAAAAACTTAAACAGGTGGCAAGAAGTAAAGCTTACGTTCTGACTGTCTGCCATCACAACTGGAAAATGTGGCCGAAACTTGTCACGGTTGTTTGGTTTAGAAACGTTTTCCTGTATAAAAGAAACAAATAAAAACACTTCAGCATAAACAACAGCACTTCTTTTCAATAATGGTAATGGTGCAGGCACGACAGGCTGTGGAAAACATGTCCTCTGCATTACAACAACCACTACCACCACCACCATCATTACCACCACCACCACCTTAACAGTTGCCAAAGCCAAACCACTGCCATTACCACCAACAGAACGTCCACCACCACCAATACCACAACATCACCATCATAGCCACTACCCCACCATGGTCACTGCCATTACCACCAACAAGACAATGACCCAAACCACCACCACCACCAAAAAAGCAACAGCAACAAACTTCTCGATAATGCATCTACCGTAGGTAAACACAACACGGCTTTCTGAAAATGAACAGACAAACGATGAAAAGTCAGTTACGTGTTCGTCCAAGTCTTCTTCGTCTTCTCTTGGAAGTGTTCGACCAACGTCCGGATGCAGACTACTGTGACCGTTGCCAGAGGCACCACTCCTCAGACTGTCCTCCACCTCTCTTGAAGTCTGCAACAGCACAGTGTCAACTTCAGGTTACGTACTCTAAGGTAACGCAAGGTACAGGTAACTGTTCACCTGTTATATATCTCCTCAACAACAGTCCTCAGTGATCTGGTCTTGCAGTTGTAATTGTAATTTAATCACAACAATTTCTGTAGCATCATCGGTAGCAAGCTACTTCTAGGATGCTTCACAAAACTGCCTACAGTCAGCACAAATGCTTAAATGCTTGAAGTTACATAACAAGGGTATTTTAAACTGTTCTTTGAAACCAGAAAAGTTTGTCTTCCTGAATGGTTGCAGGAAGACTGTTCTAGGCACATGGACCAGCGACCCGAAAGGCCCTATCACCCATTCTCGTTTTAGTAACTGGGATCTTTTTGATGACTGATGATGATGATACAATACAATACAATACAATGCGCCTCTGAGTAGGGATCTTGAAGGGGTGCTATATAAATGTTGATTGATTGATTGACAATACAACTGTATTTGATACTGCCCTCCTTCCAAAGATCAGAAGTGCACAAGCGATCATACTACAGATCATCAATGGTGCAGAGTAATTGTGCGTTAAGGACTTGCTCAAGGTCCTTACACAGTGACCGCCTCAATGGAGGATTGAACCCATACTCGCCGCATTACAGGCCAAGCGCTCTAACCAATTGGCCACTGCACCACAATGCGGCAATTGATGATGATGAAGAGTTCATGGATCTTTTGGTGATAATTTATGATGATGAAGATGATGATGGCAATGACAATGATGCTGACAATGAAGTTGTGAATCGTGACTATGCATAACAATAGCAAGACCTGTACGTGCTGAAGTTGATTAGGATGGTGATGCTGAGAATCAAGGAAATGATGACAATAATGATGACGATTTGTTGATGAAAATTTTACTGATGATAACGTTAATGATGACAGATGATAATCATAATGATATTGTCAAAGACGATGATTATGGCACTGATAACAATGGTGATGCTGAGGATGAATGAAAATCAACAGCATTACCAGAATTCCACGCAGGAGGACTTTGTAGCCATGTTCCTCTTCTTTGAGCTGCCTCAGGATGGATAACAAGTGGCTTTTCTGCTCACTTCGTTGCTGAAATGAAAGTAATGCCAATCACATCTTCTATAAATACTCAGGATTCATTCACTCAATCATTCTGAGAATTTATATAGCACCTCTTCAACTACCAAAACAGACAATGCCTCATTTCTGCCACTTACGTCCTCGCTGCTTCAATCGAAACTCCAGACTGATACTTGTTTATACGGTGGTGATGTAATGATACATTGGCACGGCTCCTAATAGGCTAGAGCACTATGAAATGCCATCTGGACAGAGGAAAGGTGCCGTCTTGTCTGTTTCATCTAGCTTACTCACCATACCCTGACTCGGATTTCCCTGACCTACCAGCTTTTGACCAGGCCTCTCAAATGGAGTAAAATTTTGTCATTACGTTTCCACTTCAAGCAATCCTCAACTGACACCTTGTGCAGTGTGATAACAGCATTATAAAAGTTATCAGACCAGATAAGAATAGATATCTCCATTCAATCCTCGACGGTTGTTGCCTATCAAGGGAATGAAAAATTGACCTACTGGTTCAGGAAGGAGCATTATCTTGTCCAGCATGACCGATGCCTGTCGGATGGAGTTCTGAAGCCGCACCAACTGGCCGAGCAGCTGCTCCGAGTCTGGCTGTGAAATGGCAAAGAAAAGAAAAATGACGTAAAGCCATAAAAGTTTACAGTTCCATACAAACTGTAAACACAACTTTAACAAACCATTCTACTACGCCGAGTCAGAAGAATGCTCACACAACTTCCTTGGAAACATTAATACTATAAAAAATAATACTTACTGTGCTATAGCACTTTCATTTCATCAATATCTAGTATTATAAACTTTTCCAGTGGTTGCAAAAAGGACAAAAATATTGTTATAGATTACATGGAATATAATGTCGCCAAAAATGTCATCCACCTTAGGTCTGTGCTTGGCTAAGATTGGCTCACACAACTTGTAAACACTTCCCGGGCCACTGGGTGCTACACATATCTGAAATGACAGTTACAATTACATCCTACCTCATCACTGTCACTGAAGGTCAGCTGCTGATGTTGCTGGTAGCTAGAAGACTGTCCGGAAGCGCCTGGAGCAGCAATGGCTGCTCTCTGGTCCGGGGCCAGCTGACGGTTTACCACCTTTCGGCCGCCCAGCTCAGCTCCCTCCTCTGACGACCCATAACTGCGGGGAGGGTAGCTCCACTTCCCTCGCTCCCGTTCTTCATTTCGCTTCTTCGTCTGACAGCCATTATCCATTGACGAACTGCCTGGCTGCCAATCGTAAAAATCCTGGCAAAACAGAAGCACCGTGATATTTGTACACAACAGGGCTGTGTGAAATTAATCAAATGCAATGTAATGTAATAAAACATTTATATAGCACCTTTCAGTACCTTCCAAAAACACTGCTTGCATGGCTAGCTAACCGATTTACGCAACTTTAGGCAACCTGAAAATGTTATTGACCTGAATCAGACACAAACACCTACAGTCCTTTCTCTTTACCCGTGGCTGGGCTGGGAGCACCTCTGAGTAGGTCTCTTGAAGAGATGCTATATAAATTTCCAGAATGAATGAATGAATGAAAAAAGAAATAGTATGTTTAAAATCAGATTGTTCCAATACAAAGGTCTGATGTCAATAACTATGTATAAAAGGCCATAAATAAGAAATTATCGAAAAATTAAGCAATCAATACGTTTGCTTTAGAGATTATTTGGTTTGTTTTTGTAATGCGTCTAGCAGTCATTGCACTCTTCCTATTATGAACAATTAATCAAAGGTCACGAATAATCTGCAAACTGTTATGAATAATAAATGAACTCTTGAATAATACATCAGCACATTTGCTCACTAGATTGTTTGGCCGTGATTCAAATTCTTCCTTTGCGTGGAATGATCCATCGCGGACGGGGGGCGTTGTCGACTTGGATTTACCATCTACAGTGAAGTGCTCTGCATTCTTCTCATTGCAGCTCCCCATTGACTTGGGCCGTCTTGGCGCCCTACCTCCACTGGAACCACCCAAATTAGGCATTCTGGAAAAACGTAACATTCGAACAAAACTGTAGAAAGAACGGAACAAGCCATGTGACAAAAAGTTTAAATTGTTTGACACAGTATCCAAACGGCTTGCTCGTTAACCTTGTAATGCTCAAGGAGTGTGCGGCTTTCAGTTCACGAACCTAAGACTGTCTCCATTTCATAAAACATTTGTCACACGAATGCTTTATACTTAATTTTTTTCCATTTGATGAACTATGTACACCAAAATGCGATTAGCATTTGGCTTTACAATAAAGGATATACTTACTTACTTACTTAGATCCCTAGATGCAATCAGTCAATCTGCCTTTGAAATTCATCCAACGATTAACTTCAACTACAAAGCTACTCCACAAACTTCACGTTCACACTGAACATCTACACGGTCTGGTGACTAGGAAATAAATTTTAAAATCAAGCAAATTGCAGCCAAAACATGAACGGAAATTTTTCTTTGCCCGGTGGTATGGACGCTACTCGCTTGTCGCCATGAACACAACTGACGCAGCAACGGTTGCGATCGCAATTCTAATTACAACCGATCAAGGTTAGGGTTTAAGAAACGCTTATCTGCGTAAAGTAATATTTAATATTTTACGCGTGACCGAAATTTTTTAACGTACGTTCTTTGACAAGGAAAATCATACGAACGATAATCTAACGAATGCGCTGCACAACACAAGCGTAAACAGATCTTCCCTACCTGTGAGAGATTAGTATTCGCTTCATTCGCCAGATGGACACGGTGTGTGTTATCAGTTTAATCGCTAGATGTCAGGACGCGTTTTGATAAGTAAGTACATTTTTGCACCGTTATTGGGAAACAGTGAGTAGTAATAATATTATATTCGTTTTATATGGAGAAAAAATCTGACAAAAACGCAGAAATGCTTACATATCAGTAATAATAGTCCCAGGAGTGATAATACAATACAATACAACTGTAATTTGATAATGCCCTCCCGCAGTGCGTTTGCAGGCGGTTCAATAAAGCACGTACTTACTTACTTACAAAGTTCAGAAGTGCACATTGAAGCTGGGCAACTATTAAGAGCCATAAATAGACTGAAAGAGGTAATTTTTGAGTTTAGAGCGAAAGACAGTCTCGCTAAGAAGAGAGTTGCGAACATGAGGAGGTAGAGAGTTCCAGATGGAGGGACCGGCAACTGTGAATGAGCGCCGGTCAAAGACCAGGCGTGTACCAGGAACAACATACTTTCCAGCAGATGCTGATCGAAGAGAGATAATGGATAAGTACTGTTAATTAGAAACTGTTAGAATAAACTAGTAAACGTTTTTGAATAAGGATCTGGGAATAAATTGAGAGTTGTCTTTGGGTGGGAGAGTACTACTACTGGTGACTCTTCTAGCGAGCAATGTTAGCCATCTGACAAATATTCTGTACAAATACTACAGAATTCTAGCTGTTTCAGGCAGTCTGGCGCGCAAAGCATTTATTATTGGGATGATTTTATTCGTGATTGTATACTTCATAATGTACACCAAAGTGCGGTTAGCAATTGGTTCAATAAATTATATACACTTACTTACTTTAATGTACTGCGCTATAAAATTTGTCACGTGACGAAAACCACCGAAGGCTCCTGATTGGCTGCCTAAAACAAGAAGGGATTTAAATTTGAGATCAGTTGAGCGAAAACTGTTGAAGTAGTAAGAGCTGTAATATGCCAAAAATAATCTTTGTCGGCGGCAACGGCCTATGTTGTCATAAGCTGCCGTTAAACTGTGGATCCAATCCGAAAACTGTTGCTCTGTTGCTCTGTAAAGGTCAGTTGAAATAAGTTGTTGCTTCTTAATAAAACGAAAGTTAAGTTAAAAGGAAATAACTTTGTGATGATTCTTTATTTGAGTGGAGAAAGGAGTAATAATAATAATAATAATTATAATAATAACGACATCTTTAATGGCGCCATAACAAACATGCCGTTAGAAGCCGTTAAAAGGGCGGTAGAGGTCCGGAATTTTACTAAGTTGCAGCGAATGTCACCAAACTTTATCCGATGTTACCTCGCACCGAGAATAGTCAGACGCGCCTAGGTAAAACCGTAGTTTACGTTGCTGAATTATTTTAATGTCGGTAAACTGCGCTTTTGGTGTCCAGAATAATAGCACCCATGTTGACGGGGAGTATGTGTGACAAGAGATCACACATTGAATTGAATTTAATTATTTCAATGATTTTCATTATAACGGTAATGAATCCAGCTTCTAATTAAGGGTGTGGGCCGAATCCCCGAAACCCGAATCCCAGAAACGAATTTCGGCCGTATCCCCGAAATTGATTCTCTATGTTCGACCCGAATGAACTTCGTTAACAAATACATATTTGAATAGGTACTATATCGTATACATCAAGGCCACGCTAGGTCTTTGTCATGTTTACAATTTAACTTTGAATAGCTCGGCCGCTTTCTAGAAAACTGTTTTCGGGAAATCGGGCTTTTGTCTGTTTTCAGCGTTTTCGGGGATTCGGGTTTCGGGGATTCGGGCTGACCCCCTAATTAAGCAAGATTATTTTAATCAATCCCACTTCTATTTAACCTAAAATTACTTTCATCAATCCCACTTTTATTTAGCAACAATTCTTTTCGTCGATTGTATTAGACCAACGCTGACTCACCATGCAATGGCGAGTTATTTACGACGCTAAACTACACGCTTTCTTTGTCAATCCAGCTTCTATTTTAGCAAATAACTAGTGTCATCAATCCAACTTCAATTGCGGCAGAAAATTATTTTATCAGTCCAGCTTTTACTGTACTTCATTACTGTAATCTTGTCTGCGTTGGAAACTTTTAGTTTAACTAAAGTTGTTAGTTAAGGCAGAAGTTTAACTAAATAAAAATAGTTTAGTTAAAACCAAAGTTTTAACTAATATTTTCTAGTTATTAACTAAAAAGTTTAACTAATATTTTTAGTTATTAGCTAGAAAGTTTAAGTAACAAAATCAGCAATGATTGTTATGAGTAACTGGTTTTATTAATCAAGTCAAGTGAACTGCATTGCATGATGCATCATCGTTTGCATTGTTAATAGCAACTTCATGATTTTCTTGCAGAACTGTACTAAGACTATTACATGTAGTCTAGTACACATTACATAGTTTGAAAGTGAAATTGTCATTGACGCTGTGCTTTATTACAGTTCACTTAGTCTCTGTCATCGTGAAAATGTTTGTGGAAAGTTTGTTAAAAGTAGGACAAAGTTTAGCCAAATATTTTTAGTTTAGTTAACTTATTTGCAAAATCAGTTGCCAACTTTTAGTTAAACTTTTTTATTTTAGTTGAAAAATAGTTATAGTTTACCTTAAAAAAATTAGTCAGTGCCCATCACTGCCCATTCCTTCCCACTCTCCCTCGCTCCTGTTCTTCTCATCATCTGCCCCTTCATCTCTCCCTGTCCTCTACTCCACTCCCTTACTTCCTCTCTCCTGCTGCCTCTCTTGGTGCAAATTACTTCATCCTTATAAATTAGCAAAATGGCTCAGGCTTTATTCTCATGTGTGGAATTGTTTTGTAGAGGATGGGTCAAGTCCTCTGTCGAAGGCGACACAGAAAGGTCATGAAGAGGTCATTCGACGTCTCCTCGGTCACTCGCCGGAACTCGGAATCTTACCAGGTTAGTAAATCCTCTTTACAAGCACCAACTTCTCTGCTGTATTACGCTCACTTCGTAGGTGGAAAGTTTAAAGCCTTGTTTCTTATGAGTACTTAAAGGCAGTGCCGTCTTAAGGCTTGGGCACGCTGGGCAGTCGCCAGGGGCTCCAAATAAAAAGACCAGAAAAATTGCTGTGTGCGTGACCTACACAGTGGGGCAGCAGCGTTTGATCTGGCTTTCACCCATGTGCATTGAAAATGACATCCTAAAACCAATTTTAAGCCAATTTTAAGTCTATTCTCTGCAAAGAAATTTTGCAAACGTTTGTGTTGATTAAGTATAAGTAACTCATACTTTACCAGATCTCTATCAGACTCTCTTTGGTTATCATTTTTTTATGTTGAAATATTTTTGTTTCTCAATGCTTACGTTACATTGCTCATTAGTTTGTGTTGATTAATCTGTGCTTTACAATATGTTTCTTTATGTTTGAACATTCATTTCATTACAAAGTGAATGTTGAAAGTACCAATACATCTATGGACTTGATTTCATTGACCACTCAAATTTGTATGCCCGTGGGTGGACAGAGGCCCCAAGTGCATTGCTTTGCCCAGGGCCTACAATGGTGTTAAGACGGCACTGCTTAGAAGTACATAAAAAGTACTTTATATTTTCTTTAAAATGTGCATAAATATTGGACCAAACGTTCTGACATTTTTGGCCTGATTTTCTGATGGTATAAGCTTATGGGTCATTGCATAATTACGCAACGCCAAAAATGACCGTTTTTGACTCACTCACACACCCTATAATGCTTCGTAACGTTTTCCTAGACCCACCAACCCAGTGTTGCGTATTTATTGTTACAAAAAGTCATTTTAGATTTACTATGTGAATGGGCAAATAATTCATATTTTATTGCAAATTTAATATAGTATGTGAATTAGAATTTGACAGTAGGCCTAAAATATACAGAACGTTTTATTTATGTAAATGATAGCCATGTTTGAAACGCAATTTTGTTTTTTAAAGTTTTACGTTAAGAGTAATCTGTTTTACATGCTGCTGAAAAGTGTCATGGACTAAATCGCTTAATAATAAGTAATCAAAATTAAGATGAACTAATTATTTGCTTAATCTTAGCACTTCGATAATTAATTATTAATACAAATATCGCTCAGTTTTTGTTGGGCATCAATTTAAATGTTTGAAATTCGTGACCACGAAGTAAAATATGCTTTAAAGTGGTTCTTTGAGGTCATGAATCCAAGGAGAATTACCACGTTGTTCCGACGGTAAAACTATGAAAGATCCAAACAATTAGAACAGCGCTTTCCAGTTTATGCAAACGGGAGCACAGATATGTTGATCTGAACTTTTGCTGGTGTCTGCTTAGTGTTGATTTATACTATTGTGTGTTTTAAGTCAACTTTTAAATCAATGGCACAAAGTTTGAACTTAGTCTGAGGTGTCATTCGATGTTAATTTAAAATTAATCTATAACTTAACTGTTGGTAAAAGTGTTATGCAACGTTTGGCTCCACACTCACCCACCTAACGTTTCGTAATGTTTTCAAACCCACCCTGGAGCGTTTTGTAATTATGCAATGACCCCTTATGGAAACTGTTAGTAAGTCCATTTCCGACAAGTGGTCCCTTTCTTGACCAAGGTCACACACACACATACATACATATTTATATATATATATATATTATAAAATACATACTGACAAAGACCATCAATTTTAAAAATGCATGCTTCTCCAATAATCAATTAAAAACACAACCAAGAACTGGGAAATAAACTTCTTGCTAGGTTCAGCATGTGAATACAGCACGGTATCTGTAGAGGTGGCTGACTAGTGCAGCTGTAAAATGAAGTGTGTTAAAGCCCAGGCTTAGATAAGATAGAGGCAGAGCATGCTCATCCTATAGACTGTGTGCTTTCTATCCCTTAGAACTCAACCAGATGAGTATGCATGGCAATGTATCTACTCTAATGCCCATCTTTCGATAGTTATTTTGCCTCGTCATAATGTGTCTGAAGGAAGTAACCTCATTATGCAAAGTAGAGTCATGTTCACATAGACATAAGACATTTTGTAGTTTTGTTGGTTATATTAAAGTGAATCCAGTAGTTCAAAAAACAAATACAATCACGTCAATTCCTAACTGCATATAAACAGTATTTTTTATCTAAGATGTATATTAATTGAATCAAGTTATCTGATGCTTTGTTACAGATGATCCGCGATGATAATCTGTTGTCGCTTGCGAAGAAAGAGGAATAAACTGTGTTCGCATTCACTCGTCGTCTACCAACAGTCTATTTTGAATCATTGAGTGGTTCAAAGATTGCTCGTATCGAAGAGAATGTTATCGGCGTCATGGAGAATCGGCGAATGGTGTAAAGAATGAAATAAGTTAAATTCATTATAGTCTTCCTGTAGCTCGTCACGAAACAACATCTACAATCCATCAGAAAACTCGTATTTCAAACGTTCACCATTACAACGTGTCGAAAATAACTGATCACGTGTCTCATCAGTTATTCAGCATCAGACCTGCAGTTTGGTTTCAAACATGGCTCTGGCTGTTCTTATGCGTTGCTTGCTGTCAGATCAGTAGTTGGTTACGTTTATTAATCTAATGTAAACCTGTGCTTTTGACATGTCCAAAGCTTTTGATAGAGTCAGTCACTATGCATTTTAAAGTTTGTTTGCACGAAATGAGTGTCTAGTTCTAAAGTATTTCAACCTTTTGTATAGCAAATGTTGTGAATTCATTGAGCCATTATTAACTGCTTCTTGTTATGCGCACTGCAAACCATACTTGCTGTACGGAATGGAGGCTGTGAACCTCCGTAACAGTGAACTGGACACGCTGAACGACACCTACACCAATGGCATGCAAAATCTTCAAGGTCAGCCACTGTCGTTTCTACATAGGAACCTAACTAACATCAAGGGTTGCTGGCTGTTAAGAAGAATGAGACTCTTTCGAAATTTTTAGGGAACACTGTTGTAAACTTTGTGTGTGATCTCCTTTGCACATAGTATAATTTGTATTAATTGTATTTTTAGGGATACAACATTCTCAGGACAGTAGGTCCTGAGAATGTTGTATCCCTGTTTTTCGCTTGTTACTGTGCTACCATATTTGGTGAAGGAGAGATTATTATTATTATTTATATATTTTCTTGACCCGAGGTATCTATAATCCCTCAGGTGTTATTGTTGTAAGAGGCAAATATAAATGTCTGGAGACCGTTCATAACATCTGTAACGGCTACATATCCAATTGTGGCGAGTATTATTTTTGCCCCAGGTACTTATGAGTCCATAATTATTATCACAGTCCACCAAGCGCCTTCAGTTTTCTCGGTCTCGGCATTCAAAGCGCCTTCAGTTTTCTCGGTCTCGGCATTCAAAGCGCCTTCAGTTTTCTCGGTCTCGGCATTCAAAGCGCCTTCAGTTTTCTCGGTCTCGGCATTCAAAGCGCCTTCAGTTTTCTCGGTCTCGGCATTCAAAATTTTAGCGCCTTCGGTTTTCTCGGTCTCGGCATTCAAAGCGCCTTCCGTTTTCTCGGTCTCGGCATTCAAAGCGCCTTCAGTTTTCTCGGTCTCGGCATTCAAAGCGCCTTCAGTTTTCTCGGTCTCGGCATTCAAAGCGCCTTCAGTTTTCTCGGTCTCGGCATTCAAAGCGCCTTCAGTTTTCTCGGTCTCGGCATTCAAAAAGCGCCTTCAGTTTTCTCGGCCTCGGCATTCAAAATTTAGCGCCTTCAGTTTTCTCGGCCTCGGCATTCAAAGCGCCTTCAGTTTTCTCGGTCTCGGCATTCAAAGCGCCTTCAGTTTTCTCGACCTCGGCATTCAAAATTTTAGCGCCTTCAGTTTTCTCGGTCTCGGCATTCAAAATTTTAGCGCCTTCAGTTTTCTCGGTCTCGGCATTCAAAGCGCCTTCAGTTTTCTCGGTCTCGGCATTCAAAGCGCCTTCAGTTTTCTCGGTCTCGGCATTCCAAGCGCCTTCAGTTTTCTCGACCTCGGCATACAAAATTTTAGCGCCTTCAGTTTTCTCGGTCTCGGCATTCAAAGCGCCTTCAGTTTTCTCGGTCTCGGCATTCAAAGCGCCTTCAGTTTTCTCGGTCTCGGCATTCAAAATTTTAGCGCCTTCAGTTTTCTCGGTCTCGGCATTCAAAATTTTAGCGCCTTCAGTTTTCTCGGTCTCGGCATTCAAAGCGCCTTCAGTTTTCTCGGTCTCGGCATTCAAAGCGCCTTCAGTTTTCTCGACCTCGGCATACAAAAATTTTAGCGCCTTCGGTTTTCTCGGTCTCGGCATTCAAAGCGCCTTCAGTTTTCTCGGTCTCGGCATTCAAAATTTTAGCGCCTTCAGTTTTCTCGGTCTCGGCATTCAAAGCGCCTTCAGTTTTCTCGGTCTCGGCATTCAAAGCGCCTTCAGTTTTCTCGGTCTCGGCATTCAAAGCGCCTTCAGTTTTCTCGGTCTCGGCATTCAAAGCGCCTTCAGTTTTCTCGACCTCGGCATTCAAAATTTTAGCGCCTTCAGTTTTCTCGGTCTCGGCATTCAAAGCGCCTTCAGTTTTCTCGGTCTCGGCATTCAAAATTTTAGCGCCTTCAGTTTTCTCGGTCTCGGCATTCAAAGCGCCTTCAGTTTTCTCGGTCTCGGCATTCAAAGCGCCTTCAGTTTTCTCGGTCTCGGCATTCAAAGCGCCTTCAGTTTTCTCGGTCTCGGCATTCAAAGCGCCTTCAGTTTTCTCGGTCTCGGCATTCAAAGCGCCTTCAGTTTTCTCGGTCTCGGCATTCAAAATTTTAGCGCCTTCAGTTTTCTCGGTCTCGGCATTCAAAGCGCCTTCCAGTTTTCTCGACCTCGGCATACAAAATTTTAGCGCCTTCAGTTTTCTCGGTCTCGGCATTCAAAGCGCCTTCAGTTTTCTCGGTCTCGGCATTCAAAATTTTAGCGCCTTCAGTTTTCTCGGTCTCGGCATTCAAAGCGCCTTCAGTTTTCTCGACCTCGGCCTTCAGTTTTCTCGACCTCGGCATACAAAGCGCCTTCAGTTTTCTCGACCTCGGCATTCAAAATTTTAGCGCCTTCAGTTTTCTCGGTCTCGGCATTCAAAGCGCCTTCAGTTTTCTCGGTCTCGGCATTCAAAATTTTAGCGCCTTCAGTTTTCTCGGTCTCGGCATTCAAAATTTTAGCGCCTTCAGTTTTCTCGGTCTCGGCATTCAAAATTTTAGCGCCTTCGGTTTTCTCGGTCTCGGCATTCAAAGCGCCTTCAGTTTTCTCGGTCTTCGGCATTCAAAGCGCCTTCAGTTTTCTCCGTCTCGGCATTCAAAATATTAGCGCCTTCAGTTTTCTCGGTCTCGGCATTCAAAGCGCCTTCAGTTTTCTCGGTCTCGGCATTCAAAATTTTAGCGCTTTCAGTTTTCTCGGTCTCGGCATTCAAAGCGTTCTTCAGTTTTCTCGGTCTCGGCATTCAAAGCGCCTTCAGTTTTCTCGGTCTCGGCATTCAAAGCGCCTTCAGTTTTCTCGGTCTCGGCATTCAAAGCGCCTTCAGGTTTCTCGGTCTCGGCATTCAAAGCGCCTTCAGTTTTCTTGGTCTCGGCATTCAAAGCGCCTTCAGGTTTCTCGGTCTCGGCATTCAAAGCGCCTTCAGTTTTCTTGGTCTCGGCATTCAAAGCGCCTTCAGTTTTCTCGGTCTCGGCATTTCAAGCGCCTTCAATTTTCTCGACCTCGGCATTCAACATTTTAGCGCCTTCAGATTTCTCGGCATTGTAATTGAACATTTGTATAGCGCCACTCGAAATTCAGAGGCGCTCCCGACCCGGGGCTCTAACAAATAAGCTTGTCTTCAGGCGTTTCCGAAACAGAGGAAGAGAAAGGCTGAGGAGCTCAAGACGCAATTCATGCAGAAGAGTTTTCCAACTGGAGGGGCCGACATAAGGCATACAAAGCGCCTTCAGTTGCCTCGGCATACAAAATTTTAGCGCCTTCAGTTTTCTCGACGTTGGCATACAAAGCCTTAATTTTTCTCGACCTCCATTAATTTTTCTCGACCTCGGCATTCAAAGCGCCTTCATTTTTTTCGGCATAGGCTACAAAGCGCCTTCAGTTTTCTCGGCATACAAATTAGCGCCTTTAGATTTCTCGGGTTCGGTATTCAAAGCGCCTTACGTCGGCATACTAAGCGCCTTCAGTTTTCGCGGCCTCGGCATACGAAATTTTTGCGCCTTCAGTTTTCACGGCCTCGGCATACAAAGCGCCTTCAGTTGCCTCGGCCGTCAGTTTTCGCGGCCTCGGCATACAAAATTTTAGTGCCTTCAGTTTTCTTGGTCTCAGCATACAGAGCGCCTTCAGTTTTCTCGGCATTCAAAATTTTAGTGCCTTCAGTTTTCTTGGTCTCAGCATACAGAGCGCCTTCAGTTTTCTCGGCCTCGGCATTCTAAATTTTAGTGCCTTCAGTGTTTTCTCGGTCTCGGCATACAAAGCGCCTTCACTTTTCTCGACCTCGGCATACAAAATTTGAGCGCCTTCAGTTTTCTCGACCTCGGCATAAAAAGTAAGTAAAGTAAGTTTTATTGAACCGCCTGCAAACGCACTGCGATATTCAATATTCTCGGCCTCGGCATACAAAATGTTAACGCCTTCAGTTTTCTCGGTCTCGGCATACAAAGCGCCTTCAGTTTTGACGGCCTCGGCATATGAAATTTTTGCGCCTTCAGTTTTCTCGGCCTCGGCATACAAAGCGCCTTCTGTTTTCTCGACCTCGGCATACGAAGTTTAAGCGGCTTCACTTTCTCGGCGTCGGCATGCGAAAGGTTTGCGCCTTCAGTTTTCTCGGCATACGAAATTTTAGCGACCTTCAATATTCTCGGCCTCGGCATACAAAACGCCTTCAGTTTTCTCGGCATACAGCAGTAAATGGCAAGGATTGGCGACCAAATGAAGGCGCCATGCAGGTCGCCATTCCTTGCGATTGACTGCTGTAACCCATTTACTGAGGTTCTCCTCTCGCTTTCGTCCAAGACGAAACCGATAAAATTTAATTTCTTCATCGTTGTTTATGTCTGTTCGTTCAACCTTTCACACAAGTCGACGGCATTTTGAAATCTGTTTTGACTTACGAAAACATTGTCACGTGATCCAGAGGAAATGCTCCTATAACGCTAACTATTAAAAGTTTATTTTCAGTTGGCCTCAGTACTACGTGTACTACTTATTATCCCTAGGTGGCCCTGACTAGCGGGACCTTCGGCCCCTTATGGGTCTCCTGAGTAATATTAAATTTGTCTGTGCAAGTGTTACTCGTTTGGTTACTAGATCGTAATGGCATTACCTTGTTGACCTAACGTAACTGACCTTGAACCTTTACCTTGGATACGATTGGCTGGTTCGCGGAAGCCGAAAAACGTGTCGATTATGTTGTTCAATTCCAAACAAAATAAATGATTTCATATATTTTATTACTGAAAACTGAAAAGATATAATCGGTATAAAAATTACAACCGTTTTTAAGTTTGGTGGAATTCGCCGAAGAGGTTTTATGGCGTCAGAAGTGAGTGAACGAGATATCATTGAGTCAGACGTCGCTATGGACATCGCAAACGTAATGAAAATTTAATAAAACATATTAAAAATTTAATAACTGGAAAATGTCTTAAACACTGCTTGAAGGCCAGGCACATGGCACTAGCAAAATGGTTTATCACAAACTGTTTTTAAAGATGTGTAATTGAGGCAAAATCAGTGGAGTTAAGATTAGTTGGGGTCACTTTCGTCATTGTTTTGAATATAATGTTTAATAATATATACAATGGTGTAATTACTCTTTCGTGGTTGGATTACCAATGATGACCTGTTGCTGGTTTCCAGGAATCCTTCAGGTATACACCAAACGATTACATCTTCAATGTATCGCCGACAGTGTCTGAGAGCTCAAAGTTCAGTCAGGTGAGTTGCCCTGTTATTATATTGGTCATGGTTACAGTAATGCCCGACGTGAGCCTATATACAGGACTCGAATAACGCCTGATATGCAGTTGGTCAACGCATGTCAATGTAGAAATTACTATTGCAGCGGAAGCTTGTTTGCCGTGTTTTCTAATGACGACACTAACTCTAACCCTGACCCTAACCAACCTTCATGATGCCGAATCTGACCATGACCGACCCTCGTGACACCTAACCTGAGTCTTATCGACCCTCACGACGCCAATTGTGAAAACGTTGCCTACTTCGATGTCCACCATTTCAAAATTTTGACAGAAGTGAGCAAGTTCATATGACAAGCTTTAGCCAATATCGTGACGGGCATGACTGTAGTGCTTGGGTTCCGGTAACGTCTGGGGTGTGAATGGATCCACTACCTATTATATTCCGGTTATGAAATGTGTTATAGAAATGCACAAGTCGAGATACATACCCGATGTGCACATACATATCCTATCCTGATTCAACTCCTGCGCCACCACACGACCACCATCATCACCGATTGCCACCGTAGCATCATGCTGTCTCCTCGGCTTGACCTCCCCGGATTTTGACCTGGCGCCGAAACGAACAGAGGAGTTTGGCTATTGCGGACTTGATTTGATATAGCGCCGGTGAATAAGCTTGTCTCTCTGACGTGGCTTTTGTGGGCGCTGAGAAATTTTCGAAGATTTACATTACATTACATACATACACACATCGTGTGTACATACAAGAATGTATTAGACTCGGCTAGTAAACGTTTTATTTCTTACATGTTATGCTTGCAACTTAGCATTGAAAAAGGACTTGCTTCTCGTGACAAGCATTCACTTTTAGAGCAATGTACATACTGTTCTGATCTAACTTGAATTTGTTGTTTGTGTTTCTGGCTGGTTTTTGCAGTTTGATGTTCGTCTAAGAGCCAAGTGGGACGAGGCTATGTCAAAAGGATGCTTCCGTTATGATCTTGCACACTTACAGTCAAGGGTGGTTCCTGGCGTGCAAAAGTATATTCTGCAGGTGGTTTTATTAGCATCTTGGTAACATGCAGTTTACATTAATATTTCCCTTGGTTCCAATGGTAGTTGTATAATGGTGAAATTCCAGTACAATTCATTCTATCATACGGGTATGTTAATTTGGAAGAAGAAAGTCCATCAAAGCTTGAACAGTTCTTGATACCTTCCATTTTAATTCCAAACACTCCTTATTTGGCACGATGCCACTCTCAGTGTTGACGCATTTTTAGGTATTTCTTGACATTATCGTTGTCTTAAATCGTGTCTATTCTCTCTGGGTCCTTTGCACTGGGAGTGCCTCTGACTGGTGTGCAAAACTCTGCCACTGTTTGCTTTCTGACAGTGCCAGTCCCAAGCCTGGATAAAGGAGGAGGGCGACGCTAATGGTCTTTGTAACCACACAGCTAGTCGTTAGAAAGGAAATACACTGGTGTGCACTGTGAGAGGTGCTTTAGTAATTCTTATATACAATAGAATACAACAATGTGTTATCTACTTTCAGCTGAACTCGAGAAGGTTGAGGGAGAGACGAACGCCGGAGAACATAGTTTCACTGCAGATGCCCTTTGACCCCCAGAAATTCAACTTTACGAAAGTAAAGCCGGAGGAAATCCTGTTTCTCATGGAGCCTGAAAGAAGCAGCGGTAATCTCTCAAATGGATTCATTGAGAAGGTTGAAAAGGAAGACCATTTCACGACTGACATGCACGAAAAGGTTTTTACATCTCACTTCTACAATATTATGTTCGTTTTCGACTGACTGTCTGATCATAATTATTGACTTTAACATCATTTACAATGGCGCAGGGAGCGCCTCTGATTAGGGATCTTGAAGGGGTGCTATTTAAATTTTTGAATAAATAAAAGTAAATAAATTATATATATATATATATATATATATGTACATGTATGTATTTATATGCATATAAAATTATTAAATGTAACACTCATCTAGGTGTCCCTAGTTAGCGGGACTTTTGTCCCTTCTGGGCCTCCTATTGTGCGTTTCTAATCAGAGCGGAAAATTGTATGCTTAATATTTTGAAACGGTGGCAATAAAACTTTTTGATTGATTGATTGATTGATTGATATATTTATGGACAATTCATAGAGAAACGACAATTCATCTTTATTTTGTTTTGTAGAACGGTCGCCATCTGGTGTTAATAAATGTCAGTCCGCTTGAGTATGGCCACATACTGCTCGTGCCTGATGCCGACTGTGGCATACCTCAAGTGAGTCCCCTTATTTCTGTGGCATTCACTGGGTACTAGGACATCTTAGCACTCCCACTATTGAAGAAACAAATAAAAATAATAATAATAATAATAATAATAATATGGTTAAAGTTTACACAAGTTTTCTGCCGTCTAAATTATTTTGTTGATATCAAGAAAAAAATTATTGCAACTCAAGAACTTTGCCGCTGCCTTCCTGTCCGGGTGGTGCCAGTCTCAAGCATGGATGAAGGAGGAGGTCAACACTAATTGTATTTGTTATGACAAAGTGTCATTTTACTGAAACTACCTAATTACCTTATCTGAGTGATCTAAAATCTGCTAAAGCTTTGAAAGAAGGACTTCAATTCAGTGGAAAATTTACGTCTTATTTACTTTCTATAAATATTTTGCATTTCAGAATTTTATTACATTGGGAGTTTGTGCCCAACAAAAGCAGACCAAAATTAATAACATTAATAATGAAATTAATAATAAAATTTCTACTACACGGTTATAGTGATGCAATGCCGTTACCTTGTGTCGTCATGGTTTGAGGTAAAGAAGTTAATTTAGTACTTAAGTAAGTTATAATAAATATAAAGGTTTAGATAGATACTCGATAGGTTGAATAAATAAATAGGTTTAAGTAATGTTAAATAAGTTTAGTATATAAATAAGTTAATTTTAGTATTTAATTCATTGTTCTGTGTTTACTTGTTACCTAGCGACTAACGCTTAGGGGCATTCGATTGTCTGTTGATCTCCTTCTTCTGAGCGCTCATCCGTAAGTAACAGCTTTACTTTCATAGCACATTGACGTTGTAATTTATAAGTAATGGCTTTGCTTTCATAGCACATTGACATTGTAATTTATAAGTAACGGCTTTACTTTCATAGCACATTGTAATTGTAATTTATAAGTAATGGCTTTGCTTTCATAGCACATTGACATTGTAATTTATAAGTAATGGCTTTGCTTTCATAGCACATTGACATTGTAATTTATAAGTAATGGCTTTGCTTTCATAGCACATTGACTTTGTAATGTTCTGGATGCTTCTTATACCATACTTTAATATATGTTATGTTAAACTCTGCTCGAGTTACTTTTTCTAGCTATCTTAAGACCCTTTAGACAGCCATGTTCATAGTGCTTTTGGGAGCTACCAAAATTCGCTTTATTAAAGTCCATGATTCTGTTCTCTGTGATGCAAGAATAAAAATTGTCTGTTTTCTTAGAGGGATGAGAATCGGCTTCAACAGTCTGTGTGCACTTGCTTCCGTGAACCATCAGCACATCCATGCCTGGTATCTGGAATATCCCATGGTTGTTGAAAATGCAGTAAGGAGGGACTTTCTCAAAATTTTAACAATGTTCAGCATTAACCAAACAATTTCTATGATGCTAAGTATTGAGTTCTGCATTGGGTGAGGTCACCGTTTGAGACTGTCATAACTACAAAGAGACCTTCAACAATTTCAATTCATCCACGATTGATAATTTATAATAATAATAATAATAATAATAATAATAATTTATGCTTTAGAAATTGATTCAAAAAGGGTGATTTATAAATAGAGTACTTTTAAATAATTTGTCTGTGCTGTAAATGGTACTACGTATTGCTGATAGTGCAAATCGGATGACTTTTGTATTGGTTCATACTGAGTAGTCATTTGAATTATTTAATTTCTTTCCTATTATAAGGTACATGTATTTGTGGTGTTGTGCTTATATTATGAAGTGTATTTGTAGTACTGTGCTTATATTGTGAAGTTTATTTGTAGTACTGTGCTTATATTGTGAAGTGTGCTTGTAGTATTATACTTACTTTGTGAAGTGTATTTGTAGTATTGTTTGTGAAGTGATAGTGGAAAGGCGTTGGTTAAAAATTTTTACTGACCATAATTCATTTTACTTTTTCAGCAAGTCAAGAAAATCAGTGACCATTTTCACGAGCTTCTGAATTTTCCAGCACGAGGTTTTGCATTCCAGTTACATGGGAATTCTGTCGAAGCTTTTGCTGGGTGAGAGCCGATATAATGTAAATTGTTTTAGCTGTTACCTTGTTACCTTGTGCTGTCAGTTCCTGGAACTCTAGCGACCTTCATGATCAAGCCTCTCCATTTCCTTCTGTCCGCCGTCGCATCTCTCAGTTCTGCCAAATTCATTCCAGTTGTTTCATGTATCTCGTCCATCCACTTTTTCCTTGGTCGTCCTTGTTTTCTCCTTCCCTCTCCATATGCTAACATCATTTCCTTTTCCAATCCATCTGATCGCATGACATGACCAAAGAACCTCAACTTTGCTCTTAGCACTGTTTGTTGTAGTGTCTCTTCATTCTCAATTCCGATACTCATGCGCACCCAATCGTTGGTCCTTTTCTCTTTCCATGATATTCTCTGCATCTTCCTCCATATCCACATTTCGCATGCGTTTTTTTTTTTTTTTCATTTTCTTGGTCATTGTCCATGTCTCACTGCCGTATGTTACTGTTGGTATGATCAGAGCCTTCACCAATCTTTTTTCGTGTCTATACTCACATGTTTGTCCTTCCATATTTTTTCCAGACCATTCATTGCAGTTTTTCCTATCGCTACTCTACGATTTATTTCCATATCACACTTTCCCTCTTTTTCTATTACTGATCCCAAAAACGTGAAGCTAGTTACCGTTTCTATTTCCTCTCCATCTACTACAAAACTGTCCTCCTCCTCTGTTGTCATGATCTTTGTCTTCTTTATATTGAAGTAGAGTCCTGCTTTCTCACTTTCACTCTTGAGCCTTCTTATTAGTTCTACCAAATCGGTTTTTTTACCCGCCAATAGTGTTGTATCGTCAGCGTATCTCAGATTGTTTATTGTTCTTCCCGCTATCTTTATTCCTTCCATATCCTCATCCATTCCCGCCTGCCTCATTATCCTTTCAGCATACATATTAAATAGGAAAGGAGACAGAATGCATCCTTGCCGCACTCCCTTCCTAATCCTGAATCTGTCAGTATCTCCATATTCAGTCCTTATCACCGCTATCTGATCTTCGTACAAACCCCTAAGAAGTTGTATCAAGTGTTTCGGTATTCCCATTTCTCCCAAGGTTTTCCACATCAATTCATGATTAATGCAGTCAAACGCTTTGCTATAATCAATGAAGCATATGTATACTTTCTGTCCAAACTCCCTTTGTCTCTCCATTATCCACCTCATATTGGCAATATGATCACGTGTTCCACGAAATTTCCTAAATCCTGCTTGACTATCAGGAAGCTCTCTCTCTATTGTACTCTCCATTCTTTTATGTATTATTTTGAGTAATATTTTGCTTATGTGTGATATCATTGCTATTGTCCTGTAATTTTCACACTCTTTTGCGTCTCCTTTTTTAAATAAAGGGATAAAGACTGAACTTTTCCAATCTTCTGGCCACTTTCCAGTTTTCCATATGTTATTACAAATTTTTGTTATTGTCTTTGTCATCACGCCATCCCCAGCTTTTACCATTTCTATTGGTATCCCGTCTTGACCCGGGGCCTTATTATCTTTCAATTGTTTAATAGCCCATTCTACCTCTGCTTCCATGATTTCCGGTTCATTTTCATACTCTGTTACATCTGTTTTTTCTACCTTTACTCTTTTATCTTCGTTGTACAACTCTTCTGTGTATTCCTTCCATCTTTTCTTCATTCCTTCTTCATCCGCAATTATGTGTCCATCACCTGCTTTCAGCGACCCCATTTTTGGTGTGTTTTTTCTCGTTATTTCCCTCACTTTTGAAAACATAGTTTTAGTTCTTCCTTTTCTTCCCTCCTCCTCCATTTCCTTGCATAATTCATTTAGATGTTTTTCTTTGTCCATGCGCGCTTGTTTTTGGAATGCGCTGTTCAGTTTCCTTATCTTATCTTTATCTCCTTCTCTTTTTGCTTCCCTTCTGCATATGGCTATGTTAATAGCTTCTTTCGATAGCCAAGGAGTTGTTTTAGTTTTTCTTTTCTTCGGAATATATTTCTCCGCAGTTTCTAAGATCACTTCCTTTGTCTTTTCCCATAAATTGTTCTCAACCTCCTCTGTTTCTGCATCGTCCCTCTCCAATATTTCAAATCTATTCCTTATTTCTACTCTGTATTCCTGTGATATTTCCTTGCAGTCGTATGTGATCAATCTTTCTCCTTTTTTTAATTTTTTTAGTTTCGTTTGCACTGTTGCTACTAGTAGTTCATGATCGGTTCCACAGTCAGCGCCTGGTTTTGTTCTAACATCTCTTATCGTGCTATTCCATCTTTTATTTATCAGTATGTAATCAATCTGGTTCCTGTGTTTTCCATCTGGTGACGTCCACGTATACAACCTTCTTTTTGGCTGTTCAAACCATGTATTCATTATTCTCAGGCTGTTTCCTTCGCAAAAATCCACTAATCTCTCTCCTGCATCATTTTGCTCTCCCAACCCATGACCTCCTAACGTGTCTCCCCTCCTCCATTATATTTTCCCACCTTCGCATTAAAGTCACCAATGACCATTATTACATCTCCTTTAGGAGTTTTATCAATTACACTTTGTAATTCATTGTAAAAGCTTTCGTGCTCTTCCTCAATCGCCATTGACGTTGGTGCATATATTTGTATAATTGTTATATTAACTTTCTTTCCTCGAAATCTTACGCTCAAGATTCTGTCACTCACTGAATCATAACCCATTATTGAATTTGCGCTTGTTCTATCACACATAATTGCTACCCCACTTCTTCCTTTTTCTTTTTTACCTGACATTATAATCCTATAACCATTCCAATTGAAATGGCCCTGTCCTTTCCATCTTGTTTCACTTAACCCCATGATTGATATATCAAGTCGTTCCATCTCTCTCTGAATGATATCCATCTTTCCACTCTGCATACTACGGACATTCCATGTGCTTATTTTCATTTTATTTTTACAGCTCAGGATGAGTCTTTGCTTTCCAGTACGATCTGCCACTGAACCTCCTTTCGGCTTTTGTCCTGTTGCTTCATTAGACTGAATTGCTTTCAACTCTCCATTTCGCTCTTTCCCAGTAGCTGTTGAGTCGCACTCCGGCCTGGGAGTCTCACCATCTGCGACTACTACTTTGTTTGAATTAGCTTGATTCATAAAGGTTTTCTTGGCATGGTAACAGGGGTGGTTTGCCATTGCCTTCCCCTGGTTTTGCCTGCCGTGCCCGTTCGTTCTCCTACCCAATTAAGGGAGGGTACTAACAGTCTGCACCACATGAAGGTGGGCACGGAGGACTTTGGTTCATCAGCCCAGGTCGGTTCCGAATCTACGATCATCGAATACGTCGATCGGATTTCCTCCCTGTGTTACTCTAAGCAAGCTAGGCAAGCCTAGAGTGACTGATGAGCCTTTGCAGACCTTTAGCTGTACTTTATCAGAAACAAATTTCTGACAATATTTCACAAATAGTAAGTTGGCAACCGCAACTTATTACATTGAAGGCAGGAAAAAGATAACTTGGGCTTTTGCTGTCGATTACCTTCAGACCATCAATAGATTGTATAATCTGTGTATTAAACAGGGTAAAGAACTTGGTACAGTCCTAAAGAGTATGCAAGGAAAGAACTCCCGATGTGACCGTCCTGTTTGCTTAAAAATCGACGATGTTTAAACCAAGAAAAATTTGCATGTTTACAGGAGTAATAATACGCGTCTGGCAGCCGTAGGAGGCGCTACAATCGAATGTTCTTGTTGAATCTGAACATTTTTCATTTAGGATTCTGTACAAAGTTGCCAACTTCCTGCAGCTGAGCAGTGTTGCTCATAACTTCTTCATGACTCGTGGCTCGTTGTTCGATTCTTCACCTGTTACCACGGAAACGACGATAAGAGCTTTCTTCTGGCCGAGGAAGTCGTTTGCTGGTAGGCTTTGCTGATGGGTTTCAAAGTAGTCTTTATGATAAGAAAGAAAAATAGTGACTTAAGTCACTAATCTTGTCCTATACTCACATGCATACTGTCGATGTTGATAGATAGGTATGCGTGTTTAACCACTTGCACCGGTGCTACCAACCTCAAAAGGAAGAGAGTCGAGTTGGTACCAGCTGGCCTTGTTTTTATTGGATGGCTATTGTTAGGATATTATATATAGGGTGACTCGATAGGTCGTGAACGATTTTGAATGCAGCCAAATATATGTTATGCACAATATAATATGGAAAGTTGTATACTGGAGGATAGGTTGTTCAAATGAGAATGTTACGCAAAAAAAATTAGATCACTAGCTCACCTATTAAAATTTTAGCGCCAATATCCGTGACGTCATCAAATTCGTGCCAAGCAAACGTGAACAAGCAGCATTATCATTGACTAGTGAATACGCCGATTAGGCAATGGCGGCCTTAAATAAATCGCAATTTAGGGCTCAAGCTATTACATTATTGGAAGAAATGTACAGTTACAGTGTTATATGAAAGAAATTGGGTCGTTCTAAATCGTGGATTAGCAAGTGGGCCAAACGCTACAAGCAGAGTCCAAACGAGAGGCTGCGGAATCGATATCACGGTGGTCGAAAGTCCGTGATGACTGCTGCCGCTCAAAAACTGATCAAACAGTCTAAATATAGGCGAGGACAGAGTTTGCGAAAATTAGAACGTCGGTTAAAAGACAAACGCCTTGCTGGAAGCAGAGACAATCAGGCGTTAGGCCTATGCGGACGACGCTGAAATGGAAGAGTTTCAAGAGACAAAAGTCCCAAAGTAAACTGATGCTTACAAAGTTCGCCGAGTAAACTTCGCGAAGAAGTTTAAGGATATTGATTGGTCGCGTGTTATGTTCAGTGATGAATCGCCCTTCAAACTCTACCACGCACCTAACAGTAAGAACGACGTTGTGTGGGGATCACAAGAAAGTTCTGTTCCGTGCGCTCCATGTGCACTGCAGGTGAAGTTCAGTCCCTCAGTTCTGGTGTGGGAGGCATGACATCTCTTGGATTAACAAAACTTCATATCATTCCAAATAAAACTTCTGTCACTTCGAGTTATTACATTAATGAGATACTGGAGAAAGAGGTCAAATTAATTAATTATGTGTGGATTAACAATGATGGTCGTACAATATTGTTTTCGGCCTAAATGGATGTTTGCTTGGCACGAATTTGATGACGTCACGGATATTGGCGCTAAAATTTTAATAGGTGAGCTAGTGATCTAATTTTTTTGCGTAACATTCTCATTTGAACAACCTATCCTCCAGTATACAACTTTCCATATTATATTGTGTATAACATATATTTGTCTGCATTCAAAATCGTTCACGACCTATCGAGTCACCCTATACTTTTCAACTGTGTTAATTAGATATCTGTACACCAAAGTGTGATTAGCAATAGTACTTATTTATATTATGTATGTTTCTCTGTCCCTGCTATTTATAGCACCAAAAAAGAAGAGCAGCCCCTTAAACTGGCCCTGATAGGGAGCCATAATGTAGGAAGTGTTAGCCTTACTATAGGAGAGCAGATAGCCAACCCTCCCTCACTGCCTGTTATTTGATTATTTCCACCGACAGCAGGGGCGGTTTTACCACTAGGCGAACTAGGCGGCCGCCTAGGGCGGCACGCTTCTGGGGGCGGCAGAAAAGCTAAATAAAAAATATTTTTTTAAAAAATTGCCGGCGTTTTGCCACCATTCATTAATAAATGAATACGAAAATAAGAAGCGGCTTCAAAAAGACCACAGACATTTTGAAATCATGTGGCACGTCACGCTTATGCCCTTAACTATCGCAAGTTTGAAGTAGCCTAATCTAGCGACATATTTGAAATGAAACTGAGACCGATCATCTGCAATGTTACCACTCCTTCGGTTTTCCCAAGATTTTGGTTTTTAATCCGAACTTCTAAAATGGAGTTTTCTGGAGATCTTGTATTTTCACTTGGGGTTTTCTTGTTTTACTGAATCGTTAAAAGTTTAATCAATTTTTGTTAGAAACATAATTCATACCGGTAGCCTATCACAGAAAAATCCAGTGCTAGTACAAAACCAGACACTAAAGATAACGGTCTGGATGATCGAGGTCAATAAATGGCGCAATATGTGTGCAAGCATTGATATAGGCCTAATGGATTTAAAATATAGTACTTTTAAATAATGCTAACACTGCGGGACTAGGTTTTAAAATATAACAAAAGTTACAAGACGCCGCATATTTATTCGATTTGACGTCTTCTTGACACTTCCAGTTTCTGTGGCTAATAATAATTAGAGAAGCTTCTCGAAGCTCAAAAGAAACATATAATTTGCATACGTCCATGCTGCAAGAAAGATTTGTTGAACTAGGCCTAGCTACCTCGTCAATTGAACATGATAGGCCTCTTGCTGGAGACATTGAACTGACAGAACTCTTTTACATTTGCTAAAGTGAAGGCGCGAAAAATTAAATTCTGAAATTACATTATAATTATTTCTACAGACTTCGTAGAAAGTTCGTACGTATAGGTAGGATTATGACTTAGTACAAGTAGCCGTAGGATTTCTTACAAAGTGTTCAAACGAAAATGTGCACTGTCTCATTGTTTAATAGGCCAGCATGTATTTACATTTTAAATTCCCATTAAACGTATTACACTATACAGCATAGGCTGCATAGCTAATACAATTTCAAGACTGTTACTGTAATTATGGACAACTTTTAAATTAACTTAGTTAATTTAATATTAATTTGTTATCGCACTTACCGGGGGCGCAGCGCGACAGGTTCGCCTAGGGCGGCAAATACCCTGGCGCGGTGGCGCCGCCACTGACCGACAGTGTACACTCTGTATGGACCTGCTTGTCGTTATAGCAAAGTTGGCTAGTGTGCACGTGGAGCAGAAATCTCAAAGCAAATTTCTGTTATGGTGGGATTTGAACCCCCAGCGTCTCAACTGACAGTCCAGCATGATCGCGACTTGACAGTTGTGCATCCAAACCAAGAAAGAAAGTGATATCTGTAATGTAGTAATCTAATCTCACCTTTAACTTCACACTGGAAGGCATGCTGTAGCTCTCGTTTGAATTTTAATACTTTGTAATAATTTCTAAATGCAGTATTTTGTAGATTGTACCGGGTAGACCCTGGGAGTTTAAACCCATGTTATATTGTTTAGGAGCAAAGTCCACAGAGGAAATCGTTCCATTCAATGTTGCAGTTGCAGAACTTGCCGGACACATTCCGATGTATGGTAAGGCCACTTCTCATACAGACACGTTCCGATGTATGGTAAGGCCACTTCTCATAAGGACACATTCTGATGTATGGTAAGGCCACTACCATGCATAGGTTCTGTGTCCTTATGAGACCTATGTAGGGTAAGGTCTCATAAGATCTTCTAATACGAATCCAAAGTCATTTTGCGCCTTATGTAACGTCTCAAAACCAAATTCTAAATATGTGCCGAGTGATCATAGTTTCTCTTTAGAATGTCATGGTTGTTTGAATCAAGTTTATTATTAGCACACAATTGTAATTTATTTAATGCTTTTAAATCTTATTTGGAACCGTTTTTTGTTGACAGTTGAAATATAAGCAGAACATACACAGTAAAAATAGTGTTGTACTGTAATTGGGTTTCTGGTTTCTTTCAGTTCCAGAGCTGTATGATAAGTTGACCGAAGACTACATCACGGAGAAACTGGTCGAAGTTATGCTTCCGGATGACGAATTCAATGCAATTCGTGATGACATTCAGAAGATTCTTACGCCTCGCAGTTGCGATCCATGATAAGAGAGGTTTAGGGGGTTAAAATAGTTAACAGTTGTGTAGGTAAATATGTGCTTTGGGTAACGTAAATATCGTCTGGTAATGCACTCTTTGTCATCTTGTAGCCTAACCGGTGTCATTATCATCCATTCTCGGTTTTAAGTTTGTTCACTGTATTGAGGAGAGTTGTGTAAAATGAGGTTGATGAATTGATTAATGGCTATTCAATTGATTGATTGAACACCACTAGCTAAACAAGATATGGTCGACAGGAACTTGTCCTGTTTTAATGCGTAGGAATCACACTTTTATTGCCAAGTGGTAGGCCTACAGTATCATTAGGGTTCATCCATAACTGAAGTTCACAAAGAAGGATGTATCACCAAGATGCATGAGGACAGAGGATGGGGTTATGCCCAAAGCAGACGACCCCCAGCTACCGGTAGGCCTATATTTGATACATGGTTAGGAATAGCATAATAGTTTAAAACAGACCGATCATTCAAGGCCATTTCATTCCTCATCGATACAAATTTTCCCCCGAAAGAACTGCCCATTGTACGTGTGTAATATAATTATTATTGTTATTATTAATAGTGATTAGCAACGTTTATTAATTATCTCTGGAAACAGTGTCATACATATATATTATTGAAAGCATGCAAATTTATGGTTACAATCTGTTGTGGTCATAGATCACATGCTGACTATAGAATATGGCTAAATCTTTTACTATTTCTTAATTCTTTTGTATGTAATGGCAATGCCAGCGCCAATAATTGCTAGGAAGAGGAGGGTCTTGAACAGCCTTCTGCCTCGATGTCCAGACTTCTTCACTTTTCCACCATCCACTCCCGTCAGCTGCAAACAAAATGACAAGTGTATGGAAGCCAGTTGCAACTTGCAATGGTTGGAACACATATTAAACGTCATCTGAACCACTTGAAACCCATGTTATGTTATTAAGTTAATAAAGACTCTTAAAGCACTTTTTATAGTTTTTTAAGGACTGTAAATCGTAATCATAAAGTCCAAATTTTAAAGCGCCACGTAACCGCTAAGCGCATCACATCCTGCTTATTCACAAGCGCTGTGTCAAGTCAGAGGGGTTGTCCAGAGATATTAAATGTAGATCAAAGTCTGGTTGCCCGAGAGACAGAGACGCCGCTAAGACGGGATTCGTTTAGGTCGACAAAGATTGGAAGGCGGCAGATCAGATAAGTCAAGGTATGAATTCCTGAAGAGGTTAGATTTTAATTTATGCCCGAGTGTTAATTGCCATTACCCTAAACCCCTCCCATGGGGGGGGGGGTATGCATCACTGTATCACAATTTCTGACAGGCTGACACAGGGACATGAATCCCAAATCAATTCTGACTTTCAAAGATAGATTGCTTAGTTTTTGAGTAGCACTTACCTTTCCCACGTTCTCTGGTTTCGAGAACACTGTTAGTTTAATGACCTCACCAGCATCGCCAAAGAGCTTGGCTGCATCAGCATGTGCTAAGTCAATCAGTTTTATACCATTTACCTGCAGTTGAAATTAACAGAGTTAATATAATCAATTACGATAACCAATTGATTATCCTGACTATCAATCTGGATAGTCGGATTAATGAGTGACCAGTGTCAAAGGGAAAAGTTTCTGATTGCTATTCCAATCAAAAGATTTCCATAGCACTAATTGTCATAATCAAAATGGTTACTTTAAGTAAACTCCATGAAATAAATAGGTAGCAGAAGAAGTACGTCTGACTGAGATCCGATTTGTTAGAGACACCAGAAGTCAGTCTCAAGTATAAAGTAGACCTATAAGAAAGTTCAAACAGCTGAATTCGAACCTAAGGCCTACGGGGCCGTCCATAAATGACGTCACGCACCTAGGGGGGAGGGGGTCGGAAATTTGTGACGATGTGTGACATGGGGGTGGGGGGGTCTGAGTAGTGTGACGTCACACCAGGTCTGTTATTAAATTTAACAATTAACAACAATTTAATTTTAATAATAACAGCACTAATTTTGAGGATTAAATTTTCATTATTTTTAATTATTTTAATGTATACGGGCACAATTATTAATAATTTTCTAATTATTTCAATATTTGGTCACCGTTAGATTTTAAAATATTCATGCTTTCGCTATTTGTTCCATGAAGGAGCATTTTGCTTCGCCATGGAAATTGGTTTTAGGGGGGTCAGAGCTTTGTGACGTCATTTTCAGAGGGGGTCTTACTTTTTGTGACGAAGTGTGACGAGGGGGAGGGGGTTAAAAATCGGCCAAAATAGCGTGACGTCATTTATGGACGGCCCCTACGTACATTTAGACTTGAAACTTGTTAGGCTCAAGACCGTTTTCTGCTGCCTGTCGTGGGTCGGGAGCGCCTCTGAGTAGAGATCTCGAAGGGGCGCTATATAAATTCCGATTGATTTGATTAATTGAATGATGTTCAAGAACAGTGCTGTGATTTCCAAAGCTTCTGACCAGCAGCCCAGAACGCTCAGGAGCCCAATAAGTTGGCAATAGCCTAACACTGTCCAGGTGCGAGATACGTTAAGCGTCAGTGTCCACTGATTTCTTGTTAAAAACACATTTGCTGAATTAACGGTATGGTTATTGTTTACGATAAGAAAGAGACTGAGCAGAGAAGACAAATGCAGGATGAGAGTTCCAAAGTTCACGTCCAGCTGCAGTCGATAAGGCTAGCAGCCTACACCGTGAACGGCGGTTCTAGTTTTTGGCAGAACCAGAGAAAGACAATCAGATTACCTAGTTGCATTAGGCCTACTTGCATATAATGACGACAGATCATACAAGAGATTGGTCTTCATCCAACACGAAGGAATGTAGCGACAACATCTTAACAAGTAACGATAGAAATATCAAGCAGACATTGAATGACGCGTAGAAAGTTCGCCGAGTCACGAGGCAAGTATAGGCCTAAAGTCCTAAACAGCTAGGCATACAACTTAATTAGCATATCATTCAACTAAATGCCCTCCTCCCAGCTTCCCTCATTCTTCTTCTATCACTGCCTGCAGAGAAGCCCGGCCATACTTGATAAACTGACCTCCAAGATTTGATCCCCAACACGAAGTCTTCCATCTTTGGCTGCTGCCCCATATCTGTTGATTGCTGTCACAAAGATACCGTTGATGCCCGGAATAGCTGGTTTATCTCTTCCACCGCCAATTGTAAATCCAAAGGCATCTGAAATAATATTAGGCCTATTATGATCAACCAATAAGACAGGTTGCAATTAGCCTAAGTAATGGCTCACCTGATAATCCTGGCAATATAATACGGAAATTAAGTTGTTTTTTATAATAATTATAGTTATGTCCATCATCTTATAGGCTTTAATACTAAATAAAGCGTCCCGTCCCGTGGTCTGTAGCATCGAGCTATAGGCCCTACATTAGGCCTAAGTGCTTGAAAAAGCGTTGAGACTTCGCTTAAAAAGCATGTAGCCTACCTACATCAACCTCTTGATCGATTTCTTCTGCCGTGACCAGCTGGTTCTATGACCCTTCCAAGGAAGACCAAGCGTAGTCCTGACTATAGGCCTAGACTATAGTCTGACTAGAGCACTATTTAATGGCGCTATGCAATTTCGTAGATTAGAGGACTTGCGTTTGTGCTGCAGCATTTACATTAAGGCTCTGGTTTAGATAAATCGAATGTCCTTGATCGAATGCAAACGCTTGAAAACATGGTGCGCCAAAAACCGCGTCTTTATAATAAACTGCAGGCGCCCTTGTAAGAACTGGTAAGTAAGTACATGGCGTCACCTTCTTGTCCTTTCAATATCTGTATCGTCTGCGTTTTGCTGCCCATATTCTTCTGAGCTGATGCTGTAGACTTGGTAAAACTCTCTTCGGTTGAATATCCTCATAATACGACACGTATTAAGTTAAACGAGCACTCTACCAGGCTCTAACTGGGCCAGAGCAGCTGCTTAGATAGCCTAAGTTTGCGACCCCGTTTGTGAGCCCCGACGGGGCGAGTTAAGACCACGATGGACCTATGATCAAGGGTAGCGACACCATTATACAGTGCAGATCAAAAGGGCAGATGGTTGGGCGAGGTTATCACTGACTAAACATCAAGAGACCCCCTACTGTGCAGGGTCTGTATAACACAGTGCATATTTTAACAATTTGGACTACTGGGACAAAGTCTGCTACTATACTTTCAATGTTATTGGAAACTAACATTGAAAGTAAATTTCCTGAGACATATCACCAAAACTACTGGGGCAAATCCTAAAACTACTGGGACATTTGTCCCAGTAGTTATACAGTTAAAATATGCACTGGTAATCTCTGTTATAACATGCAGGAATATTTAGCACTGTCGAAAATACAAGACGTGTTTCTAATTCAACTACCAGAATTAACAGGCTCTTATGTAGGCTGTGTTTGTGTGTGTGTGTATGCATATAGGCCTGTACACACATTTATTTATGTATATTATTGTATAAATTTAATGATGGTATCATGGTATGTATGCATGTTAGTATTGTATGTAAGACTTGTCTGTGTGGGGCCCACAGAATAATGGTAACATCACTGGCATGAAGAGCATAACATCAAGTAGAAATGCGCCCCAAAGGTGACTCAGCCTGTCATTCGCTAGATGGCGTTGGTAATTGAGTAGTAGGACGTGATAGGAGCCTTGCATGGCTGCCATAGTTAAATTCAACTCCTGAAATAACTTGTGATCATCCGTTCATACTATGAACTGTAATCATACTGCATTTGTCAGTTTGAAATAATAAAGAATAAATGGAACAGACTTCCAACTTCAGTTCGCCAGTGCACATCTGTTCCTCAGTTTTAAAAACAAAAATCAAAAACTCATCTATTCACATTGCACCGAGATCCTTTCTACAGCTGTGGTATACGCCTGTGCTATAAGTACACACTACATGAATATCAAACTGGTACCCCCTGATTCAATTCGAATTCAGACTTTTCCCCCGATTCGATTCGAGATTCGATTGAAAATTTGTGATTAACAAGTCCCTAGTTAACACCTATGCACAAATCTCATTATCTCACTCACAGCCAAAAATTTCTCATACAGAGGAAACCAAGGGTTTTGAGTATCTTTTAAATAATGACAGAAAGCTCCAATGAAACACTTCAAATAAAATTGATAGCATTAAGATGGATCTGATAACTTCTGTAACAATGTTCTTTCCATCAGTTGTTAGTCACCACAACTTTATAATTAGGATGATTTATCAAAGATAAATAATATTTATCATATATAAATAACATGCGACTAAACAATTTATAGACTGCATAAATAAGACAAATCCAGAAATAAAGCAATCCTTTAAACTTTCATGTTAGCCAAAATGTGGTTTGCAATTGGTCCAACAATGAAGAATAGTCTATTCTATTCTACTGCTAACCAATTTCAGTGTGCATGCCAATATTATTGCATATAGTGTATGATCCAAGCAGGAACTCTAATAAGAAACAAAGAGAACAGAGGAGGCAAAAATATGAAGAATTTTATGACTAAAGACAAAACTTACTAAGACACTGTTGCATTCTTTGACACTGTCATGGGAACTTGTTGGCATTTTACAGTCGAGTGACTTGCAATTGAGTGGGTCATTGAAAAGAAAGATTAAGCCATAAGATTGCCTACAGAGGAAATTAATCCAGAAAGCTGAAAGAAACAAAGAATTGTTAATACCAAATTAATACGACACTGTCACATGCTTAGCGGGAACTTGGTCTTACAGTCAAGTTGGACCTTGAGAAGAAATATTATGCAGTGATTACAAAGCAATCGCTTTGCTCAGGCGCATTCAATTTCAGATCATCTTGTTATTATGGGCTATCCATTTCGAATGTACACAGAAATCCAGGAAAATTGGACCCTTCCTGTATGCACGTGTACTTTATTAGACCCCCACCTGCGTACGTACGCTTGACGCAAACCCCCGAATTCTGCTTAGCTGCGTGATAGTTAATAGCAGCAGTCAGAGGTAACGTGGCTTACAAGTTACACCTATCCCACAGTCCTGCTCAGTGGCTCATTTGAAGGCCAAAAATAGACAATTATCGAGGTTACACCCCCTCCCCCGTTTCCAATGGGTACGTACATTAACCGTAGACCACTCATACACCAGCATATGCATTTGGGTTAACCCCCTCTCCCTCCGTGCATACGTACTAAATGGATGGCCCCTTACTGAAACAAAACATGCATGAACCAATGCGTAGATCTCAGCTTGATCAGAGAAATTGAACAGAACTCCTGGTTACCATTCTTTATGAATTTTAATTGTCTTTTACATAAAAACTACAAAATCTCTTTACGTCTTTTGGCAACATTTCAGATATCTCTGCAAACAATCAGCATCAATCCATTTGCTGTGTCTGCCAACAAAGTTTTCAACACGTTAACGACGAGCTGCATTGGTTTCCCCGTCACTGTTAGTACACTCTCGACGTTAATTGTCAACACAGTCCTTGGTTCTACCAAGCAACAGTTATAAACTAACTGAAACATCTGATTTTTCCTACAGTTCACGAACATCACAAAAACATCGGTCAAAATCCCAACAGAATGCTCCTGTGTCGACGGAGAGCTGACTTCACGAAATTAGCGTTCTCAACATAGGTAATACTTTCACCACAGATAAGACCCTTCAACCACAGAGGAAACTGTCTGATATTCCATGAATGCATAAAGATTGACGTTCTTAGCGCAGAATAAAGATCTATGTTCTTAGAGCAGACGTCCCCTGCATTCAGCCGATCCGCAGTAACAGTACAGAACCTTGCCGGGAACGCTGCCAACCCCGTAATTGTAGTCCCACGTCAGTTCGGTACCAGCGCGGATGTAACTGAAAATTCACACACAGAACAACCGTCATATTAAAAATTGTAAACTAAACTAAGAGTTAACGGTGCACCTAACAAACCAAGTGTAACAACCATAAATGCTGTGTTTAACTATAATCGTAAACTTCCGATTTCTCAAGTGCTACATAAAGCTAAGCACAGGGAATCAGATTACTCATCAGTGCTGCATCATGTTAGAGGGGTTGTCGAAAGAGTTAAGATCCAAGTCCAGATGCAAGGAAACCACGGACAGAAAGTGACAGAGGAGCTGCTAAGGTGGATGCCATTTAGGACAAGAGAGATTGGAAGGCAGACGACAATTTGACTGTAAAACTAAGTCGGTCAGTTTATATACAAGTTAGGACAATGTACAAGTACTACCACAAGTTGCACATGTCTGTTGATGATAATGATGATGATGAATTCTCTGCCCGAAGGCAGGTCCATTGGCTTTTAATCCACCCGGGGGTGAGATGAGTGAGGTGGTTTCCCGTTGCCTTCCTCACAGACAATTGTGAGTGAGCAACTTGTCCTGGCTTGAGGTAGATTCAAACCTGCGACCCTCTGGTTGCAAGGCACAGAACATACCACTACACCACCAGGTCCCACTACTTCTGTTAAATACACTATATAATTTAATAATTGTTGATAGAAATTTAAAAAAAAGCGATGGCTACTAACTCGAAGGCAAAGAAGGCAACCCAAGGAAACCGAAGATCATGAGTATCAACGAAGACGCTCTGAACAAAGGCATTTGGACTGCAGCTGTGCTGTAACAATCAAACGTAATAACGCATGACAGCCAAACAAAATACGTGTAACAACTAAATACATATTTTCATCACTGAAACAGAGTATAAACTGACGATATGAATCTACAGAGTAAAGAAGTGCTCTCTGATTCAAGTCTGATGTCTGGCACATAAACCTCTTACAATTCTTATTGCTCAAGTGCTCAATGTGTGCTGTCCTGAGAGCTTACTAGAAATATTATTATATTATTTGGCATTTATAAACCCCACTGGCCAATGACCAAGCATCAATTGATGGCACTGAGCCATTGCAAATTAAGGACTTACTCAAGGTCCCTACGCAGTAACCATCTCAGGGAAGGAGGCTCGAATCCTTACTCTCTGCTTTTTACAAGGCAAGCGCTTTAATCAGTCAGCTACCGTGACCCATGGCAATATCTATTTGCAATCTCATCAATGTTTTTACAGCATAACAGTACTCTTGAGAAACATAGCTACGCAGACATCCTCAATATACACCACAATCACCAATAGTACAACACGTCACTATTTACAAGTGCATAATACTGAAACGATTAAAAACTTTAAATGCTTACGTTGAGGTAGCGGCCTAAGTTTCCCATTGACTTGGCATCCATTGTGTAGCTGTACTCTTCGCCAAAGAGGTGCCTTGTTCTCACAAAGCCCTTTCCATCATCTGCAAAATTCAGATCAAATATTAAATACACATTCTCACGTTTCATGATGAAAAGTAAGCTAGAGCAGTCCATGTATATTTCGGTCTGTAACCGGTTATTCCTCTAGTTTTCTGTCCAGTGTTTTGCTCACCACTGACATGCCAGTTTGTAAGTTAACATCACACATTAGTTTGCTCTTAAAGTGGCACTATATTAAATTTTTAATTACAATTACAATCAATTGCTTGCTTGTCGTAATACATATCCATCGATGCCATCTTCAGCTGTCGACTGGAATCCGCTGGTTGGTTCCACATGTGTGAGTGGGACCGCCACGGGTGTCTCTTTGAGCTAACTGTGCATTGTTTTGCTAACTGACGAAATATTTTCGTTTGCATTGATAGCGCATTGGATAACACACTGGCATAGAGAGCGAGAGGTACCGAGTTCGAGTCCCGTAGGGCGGACATGCTTTGTAGGCTGCTATTAGCGCCGTGTATTGCAGGCTGTCTGTTCTGTTAGTAGTTAAGATTTATGTCTTCTGTCATTTGTGTTCTTGTGAATTGTTTCAATTGCATAACATGTAAATGTACAGCGCAGTGCATTTGTCAGGCGCTTAAATAAAGAAAAGATTATTATTATTATTATTATTATTATTACTTAACATCATAATAGGCCAGCACAGAGAGTGCCTCCAAGTAGATATCTTGAAGAGGTGCTATATAAATTCTCAGAAAAAAATTAAACATAATGAGACAATGATTAATAAACTGGATGAAAATTACGTTTTCGTTCATTTGTCTTCTGAGGTTTCGTTTTTGGCACGCCAATTGGCTTCTGCGATTTCGGATCGGGAAGGTTATGGAACCGTGACGTCTGCGATCTTGTTGTCCTTTTCAATGCCTCATCAGGTTCTGCGAAAGATAACAGTATGCAAGAGTATCACTGCATTTATATAGCGCCTTTCAAAGCTGTTAAAGCACTGCACAAATGGGGCTTACACACGTGCATGTATTGGCAATGCTGCGCCATTTTGGAAATTCTCATTACGAGTAAACATACTAAATGTTTAACTTAAGTATAGTAACTCGTTACTTTTACTTTGTTACCGTTCAACACTGCGACAAAGTAGTAGCTATGACTTCTAGAGGTAACATTACAGGGTGGACCTAGCAGGAAATTCAATATAACTTAATATAAGGTTTGACAGGCTTGGGTCATATGATGAAAGCATGGAGACTGTTTGGAAAAAGAGGTAATGTAGGGTAACACGGTTAGATCATGAACACAAGAAAGACCAAGATGACAGGAAAGACCAAGAGGACAGGGCATAGACAGATGAATAGATAACGTAAGAACTTGGGCAGGATTTACCAGTATGAAGTGCTGAGGACCACAAAAATTGAAAACACTGGAGAAGGACAGTAGTCAAGGTGCAGACATCCCTTAGAGCAGAGATGGCAAAAGACAATACACACGTATTAAGGAGTACATCCAATTTGTTTCTTGAAGTGGCAATATATAAATTTGCGATTACAATTACTTGTAGAATGTCTTACGCACTCGTCATGAATCTGATTTCCTTAATTGTCAGAACTGTTGATCAACCTGATGACTGATGGTTATTATCATTTGAAGAGAATTAAAATATGAAAATGCCAAAGTGGGTTTTCTACCTTCTAATAACTTGGCTGGTGTATTTTCTTTGTTTACGACTGCTTCGTCACAGTCATCCGAATCGAGGTCCACGTCGTCGACGTTCAGGGAAATGGGATCTGTAATCAAACAATAGGAAGTAAAACAATCACAATTATGAGATCCTTGGCACTATCGTAGCTCACTTAAAAGGTGCTATTACTAATAATAATCTATTATTAACCATAATTTATCATCAAAACTCAGTTTATTCACAATCAAAGGCCACTCTGTTCACAAGCAAAGCCACATCTATCCACAATCAAAGGTCAATCTATTCACAACCAAAACTAATAATAATCACCAAGCTAACATATTTAAGAATAAAAACCACAAATCAATTTCAAATGACTGATCGTGTGAATCACTGAAAAATCTTGGGTAGATTTAACTTACCAGTTATCACCAGCAGAGATAACTCTTCATCCACTTTTTCAACTGGATTTGTCTTTGCATTATCTGCAGCCTTCGGCCCTGCAACAGAAATACCGAAAAGCAAATCTCTACACATGTATGCACTAGTGTTTATACAGTGCCTATCATCAAAGTGGAAATATAATGTAGTGTAAAGTAATGTACCAGGGTAATTACAACAATTTCTATGACATCGTCAGTAGCAAGCTACTTTTAGGATGCTTTACACATGCTGCCAACTGTCAGCACAAATACTCAGAGTTAAGTGGCACGTATATTTTAAACTGTTTTAAAAAACAAAGGCCTTTGGCTTCCTTAAAAGGTGCAGAAAGACTGTTCCATGCACGTGGTCCAGCGATCCGAAAGGCCTGATCATCTGTTTTAGTTGCACATCCCACGTTCAAAAAGAATAGACTTCAAGCGCTTGCGGAACAGAGAAGGAGTCAGGGTGACTAGCTCAGCTCTAGTTTTGCTAGGCCACAGGACCAACAAAAGCAGAGCCCTGTGCGGAGTTGTAGAGGAGGATGTGAGAATGTATGAACAAGAAGTGATTATAAAATTTTTATAGCACCTGTGCGAGACTTCAGGCAGAGAAATGCGAATGATCTGACTTCTTTAGCTGAAAACTTCTGATTGCCTCACCTGTTGCATCATCAATCGTTTCTTTCAAATCCTTCTCATCCTTCTGCTCAGCTTTCGCATCCACAACATCCTTCTTTTCTTCCAGCTTCCCGATTTCCAGTTTCTTGGCATCATCTGCATCTTGACCTTTGCTATCCATTACTTCCAACTTCTCGTCCAACTTCTTCTCGTCCAACTTTTTCTCGTCCAACTTCTTCTCATCCAACTTCTTCTCATCAAACTTCTTCTCGTCTGTATCCTCCAACTTTCCAGCATCATCCAACTTTCCGGTTTCAACCGGTTTGTCCGAATCTAATGATACGTCGATTTCCTTGTTATCGTCGTCAAGGTCATCATCACTGATTGTGATTGGCATCTTGTCCAGCCAATCCTGTGTCTTCTCCCTCAGCGACTTTGTTTTTCCAGCTGCCTTGTCCGGCCTTCAAATAAAAAAGCACACGGCCGCTTTATAACTGAAATTCGATAATACCCCCTTACAAAGTTCAAATGTGAGACATGGTACTCGATTATAATATTCGTGTTTATTGACATGCTCACTGACAAACCACGGTAAGTAACATTGAAACACGATGATACACATTTCATGATCTTATTGAACACACATAACGTCTTGGCAGCCTGTTAGGCACCCACTCATTTCACATCTGTCCCTAGGGAGTGGCAGCCTGAGTCGGTCAACCTAGAGGGGGATACGGCACGTCTTTCAATATCTATTTGTTCTTCAAGCACGAGTGTTACCATTTAACTACCCCCTCCCCCACTGCTTAGAGCGCTCACCTTGTAATGCGAAGAGTACAGGTTTGAGCCTCTCCTGAGATAGTTACTGTGTAGCGACACTGAGCAAGTCCTTCACTCAGAACTGCTCAACGCCATCGACCGATGCTTGGTCATTAGATAGAACAGTTTAATAAATGCTTAACAGCAAGTGCATACTAAAGCTGAGCAGCAAGAACACATCTTTTGTCGCCAAGAGTCTCATGCCATCTAGGCCGGCTACATTCTTCGTACATCAGACATAATTCTTTGAATTTGTCATCAGTCGGCTAACCAACGAACTTACCATTCCTGTGAACTCTACACCATCAGGAAGCAAGCATCAGACATGCTCATAGCAGCTGTTACAATAGACAGGCCGTTTTGAGCTTTAGTGATCTACAGTAGCTCTCAACTGTATCATTCAGCAAAGGCTACTTCCTTATTTACTTACAAACAGACTGGCATATAGAACTATAAGTACAACAGGCATTAGTGTAGCATTATGGCCACATTATGGCATCATATAAATTTTCGCTATTTATTATTATTATTATTTTTTTTTTTTCTTCCCCCGAGGTACATATGATCCCTCAGGATTGCAAAAATTAGGGGGGCGCGTTGTTCTGGAATGGCTAATCTTCACAGATGGATTGGTTGGTTAGAAAAGTGCTAGAAAAAGCAACTGCGTTGAAGCGCTGAATAGTGATTGATAAGCGCTGAAAAAGAAAAGTTGTCTCTCTATTGTATCCTGAAGTTTGGGCAAGTCGGTAGCCGAGAAGATTGATTTCTTGGTTTATTGGACCCAGTGTTTCAAAAGCCAAGGGCACAAAGCAGTAAGATGGCAAAATGGCAGTGTATTTGGTTGTTTTTCTGTCTGCTGCGATCTCAGCAGCAGCACCAGCAACCTCAACTGATCTGGTGCGGTATGACACTGCCAGGGTGTCGATGACAGTGGCATCCCAGGCAAGGCTTTTGCCACCCTCCCATGGAATGAGCGTCACACCATCTGGACGTCTCCCATCAGACCTAGCAAGTCCAGTAGGCTCCTTTGTTTTGTTATTATTATTATTATTATTATTATTATTATTAGCATGAACTCCAGTATCTCATCTTAGAACGTCCATAGGCAGATACAGCAATATATTAGGCATCAATTAAAATGATGCAGTCAGGGCCCATGAACCAAATACTTGTCATTTCTTTCTGATTTTACTCAGTAAAACACAACGACATTATAAGTTTTTCTATGATGTGTGTTACATGATTATAAGGCTCTTGATATGACTGACAAACCCCGCGTTATTAGGAGTTTTGAGTGTACTAGAAGTAGAACATACCAAGGCTTTGGTTTAGCTGCTTGTTCGTCTTTTGTCGACGATTTCTCTCCTTTCTCGGCTAGCTTTTTGTTCTTTCTGCGTTTCCTCCTAACAAAAACAACATCAATAACAATAACCACAATCACTTGTTCGTATACATAATAGTATGCATCGAACTACTCATTCCACTACTAATTTCAGTATTACATACAGTACTAATTCCAGTACTAATTCCAGTACCTAATACAATACAAGGTGTATGTTGTACTGGAATTAGTACTGTATTTAGTCCTGGAATTAGTACTGTATTTAGTCCTGGAATTAGTACTGTATTTAGTACTGTATGTAGTACTCGAATTAGTAAAGTCACTAGTAAACATTTTCATAGCAGATTAAGTTGCTTGTGGGGTGTGCAATAGTCTAGTATTGTATTGTATTGTATTTGAACACTTGTTATAGCGCCCCTACCAGATTTCCCATTCAGAGGCGCTCCCGACTACTGCGCGAACGCTGAATCGGAGTTTCACGCCGAAGCGCATGAGCAATTGCGAGTGAAGGACTTGCTCAGGGTCCCTACGCGGCGACTTTGAGGTGGATTCGAACCCCGCAACCCTCCTATTGTGATGTGTTGTATTGTGTGTTGTATTGTACTCCACGTTTATAATGCGACCGAGCCACCCGCAGTAAAGATCCGAGAAATTAATCTCTGATAATCCGACCCGACCGGGAAGCGAACCCGGGGCGCCGGCGCGGCGAGCAGGCTACCAACCCACTCGGCCACTCAGGATCTGTAGTAGTTAGCGTGCTGAACTGTCAAATCAAGGCTGGGAGTTCATATCCTCACCATAACAGAATTTTTCCAGATTTCGACACCATCTATGCCTTTGCTAACTCAGCTATAATGAGTACACTGACCATACACTGTCGGTGGAAAGATCGGATGGTGAGGAAGGGGACTGGCCACCCGGTCTCAGAAGCCGAGGCTAAGAAAATGAAGTCGCTAACACTTTATACCCATGGCTGTCTCTCAGACTAGCTTAACCCTTTAACGACGAGCATGTACTAAAATGTATGAGAAACCATAAGCGGCTCGTCATTAAAGGGTTAATGGACTTATCTTCTTTTCTTCTATTTTAAGTTGCATAATGAAACACTTCGTTAGAGCATGAAATCTGAAAACAAGGTCATGAATGCCAAAATGAACTTCAGCTCTCGAAAACAACCTCATTAAGAAAGACTTAATTATATGGCAGTTCCTGACAAGGTCTTCTCAGACTGCATTGTAAGAAGTTCTAGTGTATTCCAACTAAATACCACCTTACCAAATGCATCGTCACAGCATCTTAAAAAGTAAGTAAGTATATTCTTTATTAAAACCAATTGCATATCCGCACACTGGTGTACATACATCTTAACAACAATCAACAGTTAACGTCAATACGAGTACAACATTCTAACAATAAACCTCTTTCGCTGTAAATTATCTGCAAGAGGTACACAATGGTCGTGCGATCGCGGTCGCAGGGTAACTTGAAACAATTACCTTTTTTTCCGGTTCTTATTCAACCTTCTTTCGCCCGAGTATGTGCTGAAAAGTTTCAATTAGCAGTAAGTTACAACACTATTACATATAAGAATCAACATTCATGGCTTACCAGGTTCCTTAGTATGGTAGCCAAAAAACCAGCTCGATCGACCTGCTGTTTCAACTAGAATCTCAGCAAATTTTGCCCTGTCTGTCGGATTTGCTGTGCAGCAAATATCGGCTGTCGACTCAGACATTGTTACAGTGGGGCTTCCCAGTTGTGTGTCACAGCTGAACATGTCTGAATTACCTGGTCTCTTTAATTAATTTAATTACTTAATTAATTAGTTAGTAACTTCTATATTACCGGTATCTGATGCACAAAGCATCAACCGATGGCACACCAAAACCAAGCCACAATCAGGTCAACATCCAGAAGATCAGTCTGACCAAAATACCCGTCAGAATCTCACTGGTCCATACATTACCTCTTCCCACCTTACCTCCCATTGCCTGTCTCTCTGTCTCTTACGGACTGATCTTTTGGATGTTGACCTGATTACGGCTTGGTTTTGGTGTGTGCCATCGGTTGATGCCTTGTGCATTAGACACCGGCGCAATAGAAGTTGCTAATTACATTACATTGCCATGATGACCAAATACCTGTCAGAATTTCGTTGGTCAGCTGCTCCGTCAAAAGTGGACTGGTCATCATCTGAACTGTCCTCGTCCTCAGGAGGAACGTCGCTTTCGTATCCTTCCTTCGTCTTCTCAACCGTTTCGATGTAGTCCAGCTCAGCCAGATACTCGTCTCCATATTGCTGTCCATCCTGACAACACACGTCAACGAGAAATGGTTGACTGCGACCCAGACGTAATGTAATAAACTACTGTATTTATGTATGTATATACGTATGCATGTATGTATGTATGAATTTATGTATGTATGTGGACAAAGTAGCCGACTGTAGCATGCTGGACTGTCAATTGAGTGGTCGCGGGTTCAAATCCGTGTCATAGCAGAAAAATTTGGTTCTAGATTTCGGCTCCATCTGAGCCCCTAGCCAAAGCTATAACGAGTACACTGACTGTACACTGTCGGTGGGAAGATGAGAATACGAGGGAGGACTGGCCACCCACCCTCATAAGCCAAGGTTAAGAAAATGAAATCACTAACACCTCATACCTATGGCTGCCGCAGTGTTAGAGCTTATAATAATTGGACTGCTCTTCTTATGTAATGTAATGTAATTAGTAATTTATATAGCGCCGCTCACAGCCGAGGCCATTCAGTAGCGCTCCCAGTGCGAGAACCCCGAGAGAAGAAATATGTTTAAGGAGAGAGAGAGATGAAGACAATGATCCAGAAAGGAAAGTCTCACGCAAAGTGAAGTGAAGGGCATTCCATAAAGAGGGCCCAATGATGGCAAAGGATCGAGTTTGAGCAATCGTAGTCCTAGCTCGTGGGACAAAGAAGTCAGATCGGTCCAGAGATCGTAAAGGCCGATGAGAAGATGCAGAAAGAGGAGGACGAATGACATCCCTGAGGTATTTTGGAGCAAGTCCCAGTTTGGATTTGAGGACCAAAGCAAGGACTTTAAACTGAATGCGGTCAGAGAGAGGAAGCCAATGCAGTTGGTTAACCATGAATGATGATATATGGGAGTATTTAGGAAGGTGAGCAATCAATCGAGCAGCAGTATTGAGAACAGATTGAATAGGGTATAGACGGACCTTGGGAAGACCAATAAGTAGGGAGTTGCAATAATCAATTCTGGAACAGACAAATGCATGGACAATGGATGCCATGGTAGAGAGAGGAACAGATCTGCGAATAACCCTGAGACGCAATAGGTGATCAGAGGATCGTGTAAGGTAGGTTACATGAGCAGAAAAAGTGAGAGCGCTGTCCAAAGTGACACCTAGGTCACGCACATATTATATTACACATCAATACGAGATGAAAAATGTATGTGAACAAGTCCAGAATATGACTGCATCGCTAAGTCGTGAGCTCATTCCAAAAACACCTTCAGCCATGATAAAGACACATCAGACAACATCTTAGTAAAAATCAGTAATCTCGGAGACCGAGCTGACCTCGTTGGCACCTTCATCTGTCAGCAGCTGCCCGGCGTAGATGCAGATGAATCCACCAGCAGGAATATCGTCCAGACATCGTAGGCCCCAACCTCTGAAAGAACAAAAATCCATACAATGCATTACGAAAAGGTACCTTATAATTTCAAGGCTGATCTTTGGTCATTCCTAAAACTAGAACTGTTCTTGGTGAACGAGTTTTTTCAGGTGCTTAGATTCTGGAATTCCTCCTTGTATTCTAGATTCTGGAATTTCCTCTGTATTCTAGAATCTGAAATTCCCTCCCTGTATTCTAGAATCTGAAATTCCCTCCCTGTATTCTAGATTCTGGAATTCCCTCCCTGTATTCTAGATTCTGAAATTCCCTCCTGTATTCTAGATTCTGAATTCCCTCCATTGTCTCGATTCTGGAATTCCCTCCACGTATCTGCTTGCCCTGCTATATCCTTGTGTCATTTTGTGTTCAACTTAAGACTTCCCATACCTGGATGTTGACCTGATTACAGCTTGACTGTGGTGCGCCATCAATTGATGCTTTGTGCATCAGACACCAGCGCTATAGAAGTTATTAATTAACAATAATTAATAATAACACCTGTAGATCATCACCACATCCAACCTGTTCTGATATGTCACGGTCTACCTTACAATAATCAACACACCTTTTCTCGGTCTTAAAGACTTGAAGTCGTAGCGTGAGGCCGTGTTGCACGACCCGGTTGTGGCACCGAGAGTCACATCTGCACTTGGAATTGCACTCAAAGATACTAAAAACAACAGACAAATAGTAAGCAGACAACTGAAAAACACAGCAGAAGCAGGTTAGACTCCTGAGTCCGAGTGCTTAGTCTATATTTAGTTAAGTGGCATCTTTTACATCTGCTGGGTAGCCAAGTCTGGCATCTTTGTGAAATTCTAGCATCTTTGACTTCTTTGTGAAATTATAATATCTTTGTTAAATTATAATGTCTTTGTTAAATTATAATGTCTTTGTTAAATTATAATGTCTTTGTGAAATTCTAATGTCTTTGTGAAATTCGAACAAGTGTTATACACTGTGTCCACGATAAAGTAGATCACTAGACTTTGTAAAATATCTTGGTCAATTGTAGTACTATAGGTACTAAATTTGGTGCACATGAACTTCAGTCTATTCTATCTAAATCCTGCAAATTTTATTACAATTGATGCAACGGTTACGAGGATATACCCTTATGAAATTGGGTGGTTCAGGAACCAAGTTACCAACACGTAAAACGCATCGACAGATGCGTGCGCGGCTGATCATCCTGACTCAGCACCAGTTCTCCGACAGCATTGATATTTGTTTGCGTCCTTGGTTTTGTTTGCGTCTCGTGGTTTCCTTGCAACTGATCCGGTTGTGGCAATCTTTTTAACAGCTTGCTGACACCAGCTAGGGACCAATTTTTCATTGGAAATTCTGTAATGAGTCTCCTACGCCATACCCCTTCGTCTCTCTCAACTCCTTGATTAAAATCTTGTCCTCTGCACTGAAAACCATTTCTTTACAACCAACTACTGTTACGTAAAACAGGTCTCGTAGTGTAATTGTTTCCGAAAATGACGCTTATAAACAACAGCCTATCCCTGCGGTAGCCAGAAAAATGACGTAATTCTATGCGTTTTACGTGTTGGTAACTTGGTTCCTGAACCACCCAAATTCATAAGGGTATATCCTCGTAACCGTTGCATCAATTGTAATAAAATTTGCAGGGTATAGATAGAATAGACTGAAGTTCATGTGCACCAAATTTAGTACCTATAGTACTACAATTGACCAAGATATTTAACAAAGTCTAATGATCTACTTTATCGTGGACACAGTGTAGATAGAAATACCCAGATACATACATACACTAATACGTTCAATGTCACACATACATTTATACATTTTGCTTGGTCATTAGACAGTGGCGCTCAATATATGTATAACAGTAAATAATACATAAATGCATAGTGCATACATACATATACGCATACATACATAGTGCTGATTTTTCTCAAGTTTCCTGCACAATGAATCCCTTGAGGCATCAAAATCTTGATCAGATTGTACATTAGATCAGCAAAGGTGCCACAGATCAGAAAAGGTGTTTCAGATCAGAAAGGTGTTTCAGATCAGAAAAGGTGTCGCAGATCAGAAAAGGTGTCTCAGATCAGAAAAGGTGTCTCAGATCAGAAAAGGTACCATAGATCTGAAAAGGTGTCTCAGATCAGAAAAGGTGTCTCAGATCAGAAAAGGTACCATAGATCAGAAAAGGTGTCTCAGATCAGAAAAGGTGTCTCAGATCAGAAAAGGTACCATAGATCACAAAAGGTGTCTCAGATCAGAAAAGGTGTCGCAGACCAGAAAAGGTACCATAGATCAGTAATAGAGCCACAGATCAGAAAAGGTGCCACAGATCAGAAAAATGCAGCTTAAACCAGGTTGAAAATATCTCCAAAGCTATTTTTGGTGGAATAGATGAGAATTTTCGGTTCAAAATTGTTCTAGGACAGTCACTGTATGAATGTAAAGTTGCAGCATATTACATTACAGTGTCTTAAATGAGAGAATAAAGAGCTGAATATTTAATCGCAAACGTTACCCCGTCAAAAGTGGTTCATTTAGTCGTCTCTGTTTGTAACCAGCCGATTCGTCACGGCCTCCTGAGGACCATGCTGTGGCACTGATTGTCATCTGAACACAACGACACTTGGACCGGTCCTAGAAATTCACAACGAACACATTGGTACCAGAAATTGTGGTGTTATTTAAGTTCTTGGATCACTATTATTATTATTAATATTATTTATTGCTCCTTTATCCCTAGAGTCCGGATTTTTGGCCTTAGTACATCATGTGGAGTAATATAGGTCGCTATACAGCGATTATTAGCTTCAGATGCAGTAATCAGAAGCAAAACTCAATAATCACGGTATTATGAAAAACCTATTTTCCGGCTGATCTAGAACCCGACAAGTGGTCCCTTCTATCGGAGTAGAGTACAAGTTATATATAACTAGTATTACCACTACTACTATTACTATCATTATCATTACTACTATTACTATAATTATTATTATTATTATTGCTATTATTATCAGCGGCGCCGCCAGGATTTTAATTGTGTACGCACAATAGGCAGGATAGCACACGTATAATATAATATTTTTTTTTCGTTTATTCAGACAATCCGGTTGACACACCGCAACCGGTTACAGTGTACAATTATGCAATTGAAACAATTCACAAGAACACAAATGACAGAAGACATAAATCTTAACTACTAACAGAGCAGACAGCCTGCAATACGCGGCGCCAATGGCAGCCTACAAAGCATGTCTACCCTACGGGGCTCGAACTCGGTACCTCTCGCTCTCCGTGCCAGATGTTAACCAAAGCGCTATCGGGCCCCCCCACGTAGGCCGGGGCCCGGGGAAGAAAGTATGCGGGGTAGGATGAACGAGCGCCGATAGGGGAGGGGTTTGGAGAGGGGATGTGCCTCCTCCCCACTTGAAACTTTTTTTAATTTCCACACTGTAATGGTAGCATTTTGAGCAGTCATCTGAAAAATTGCTCTATAATTTTAGTGCTGCATGGTAGGAACCAGCTGTCACTCGTAGCTAAGATGTAATTTGAGTCGTGTTTGAGTTTGACTGCGGACAATAATAGCAAACCAGACATTTATTGAAATTAATATTAAAACTAGAAAATACGTTCAATTTAATTTTCAAGAACGCTATAAGCCTTTAAGTATAAGCATACTGCTGACCAGACACAATTAGCAGAAATAGTTTGCAGATGGTACACAAACCAAGCAAGGATTCAACTACCGAATCGTGAAGCCATGTGGTAATGATGTAGTCTTACTAAATGTAAATCTTCGAAAATTTCTCAGCGCCCACAAAAGTCACGTGAGAGAGATTAGCCTATTTATCGGCGCTATATCAAATCAAGTCCGCAATTGCCAAAGTCCTCTCTTCGTTCCGGTGCCAGGTCAAAATCTGGGAGGTCAAGCCGAGGAGACAGCATGGTGCTACGGTGGTAATCGGGGATGATGGTGGTGGTCGTGTGGTGGCGCAGGAGTAGAATCAGGATAGGATATCTTGAGGAGTTCGGTTTTCAGTCGTGAGTGGAAAGCAGAAATGGAGAGTGCAAGCGGAGGAAAGGTTGAGTTAAGAGGCGAGATAGAAGGATGAGCAAACTGGCGCAGGTCTTTTAGGAGTCCGTTCCAAAGAACTGGTGCAGCATAGACTAAGGAACGGTTGCAGATTTCAGAGAGGATGAGACTGAAGGCCGAGATAGTGAAAGGTATGATGATGAGCAAGTAGACCCGGGCAGTTGGACGGTGAATAGCTGGCGAATGTAAGATGGTTTAGACGTTTGAAGGGCATTGTAGGTAAGATATACTATTTTGTAATGGATGCGCTGAGGGACTTTAAGCCAATGAAGTGATTTCAGAACAGGGGTTATGTGGTGGTGTTTGGGAGTTTTGGTGACTGCGCGGGCGAGAGCGTTCTGGACTGTTTGCAGGCGTTTGATTTGAGAAGAGTCGATGTTGTAAAAAGAGTGGGCTACAGTCGTCGAGTTTGGAATGAACAGTTGAAATGGCTATCGTCTTGTAGTCAAGTCGTGAGCGCAATCGTCGACGGTCACGAATGTGTATATAGCTGGGTGATGTGGTCGAAAAAGGCAAGGTTCTTATCGAAGATGATTCCAAAATTGCGAACAGGAGAAGAGTATAGGTACGGGAGTAGTGAGATCTGTTAGACAAAATAATGTCGGGAAGAGAGACTAGTTTGTTTAATTGATCGCGGAGGCCAGTAATGAGGAATTCTGTTTTGAAGGGTTAAGGGTTAGTGGTCATCCAGGCTGAAATCTGGGTGATGGTGTTGCGTAAGTGATTTAGCGCATCTGGAAGGGAGTGAGGGGAGAAAGATATGAAGAGTTGTGCGTCGTCGGCATAGAGGTAGCAGAGGACGAGGGAATGAGTTTGCTGAGTGGGGAGGTGTAAAGAATAAACAGCAGAGGACAAAGAATAGAACCTTCAGGCAAACCGCAGGTGAGGGTGTGCGGATCAAATGAGAGCCCAGCGGCATTGACACTGAAAGAGCGTGAGGAAATTAAGTATTAAATATAAACCAATGGATGGTGCTAGACTGTTAGTTTACCTAATATTAAAACAAGCACCTAAGTTATTATAATTTTGTAACTTAATAAAATTTCACTTTTTTCATATGCAATTTTTCATTTCTTAGCCTGTCAGCGCTGTACGCACTTGCGTAAGTGCGTAACGCTAGCGGCGCCCCTGATTAGCGGTGCTGGTATCTTTCCAATCAAGACGTACCCTGCAGCCATCTGTACAGTCACAGCCAACGAGGAACTCTGGATCGAGGACCAGCTGGACTCCCTTGGCTGGAATCCTCTGATTGGAATACTCGACATAGTCTGGATACTGACGATCGATTCCATTGACACATGATATCGGAACGTTTTCCTTTCCATACGAAAGGTCCTTGATGTCGCAGAATGTCTGCATATATAGAGAAAAAGCAAGTAATTACGTTAGTAGCCAACATTTGCATCTTACAAGCACATCTCCATGCCATCATACATAAAGATAACGCACATGCTTGAAATGGATTATAATAGGTGCACAACAGAAAGACGTGTACATTGTACAACTGAAAAAAGATGTGTCAATTCACAAATCCATTTAAACAGTTTAGATTTAACATAGGTAGTGCTAAAAAGAGACTACCATGCAAATACATTCATACGATAGTTTAAAAAGATTGCTTAAAATACACATTTATTAAGCACCACTGTCTAATGACCAAGCATCAATCAATAGTGCTAAGAAATTGTGAATAAATTACTTTTCCAAGGTTCCTACACAGCAACTGTCCCAGGGGAGGAGGTTTGAACTCGTACTCTGGGTTACAAGCGAGCGCTGTAACTAATCTGCTATTGTGTTGAGTGACTCTGTAACCCAGAGTACGAGTTCAAACCTCCTCCCCTGGGACAGTTGCTGTGTAGGAACCTTGGAAAAGTAATTTATTCACAATTTCTTAGCACTATTGATTGATGCTTGGTCATTAGACAGTGGTGCTTAATAAATGTGTATTTTAAGCAATCTTTTTAAACTATCATATGAATGCATTTTTTCAACTCATGTACAGGACCCTTTCCATCAGTCTTGTCTGTGCAATGGCAATATAATTTGACCATTGTTTTTCTTAATAATAATAATAATAATAACAAACAGAGACTTGGATTTCATCTGACCTTAACCGGAATGTATTCGACATCGATGCGCAGGACCGGATCAAAGCAGAAGAGATCGATGGTGAGTTTTGAGTTTGTCTGGAGAAGATAGCGATCAATCTCAGTGAGATTACGGATGAGACGACCACAGGGAGTTCGATAGCAAATGCCACGCTTCAGGCTGTTGCGCTGTTTTGTAACCTGCCTAGATAGACAACAATAGGAAATTAGATAATGAAATATGTTGGCAATCCTTATAAAGTTGACTTAGGCTATTGCTGTCCTGTGCACCGGAACAGCGCTGGACTCTCTCTCGGGCAATCCTATTTTGGCATCTTCAGTTCATCAACGCTTTGATGTCATTCAGGTCTAAACTTCACACTCATCTCTTTCAATTTGCCTACCCAACGCTGTCATTTTGCTCTCAACTTAAGACATCAGAATTTCACAAAGATGTTAGAATCTCATAAAGACGTTAGAATTTCACAAAGAAATTAGAGGAAAATTTATTGTTTTCTCATGAAAATCAAGAGATCAGAAGGAAGAGGCAGAAAATTTATTAAGTTCATTTATTAATTAATTAAATTTTGTCATGAAAATCAAGAGAGCAGATCCGAAGGAAGAGCAGAAACCGAGCCTACCTCTCCCACCCATAAAACAGAGGAATGAGAAGTGGATTCTTCAGTTTATACATCGCTGGATCGTCGTTTAAATCTCGCAGACAAGTCGGACCACAGCACAACGGCACTAACACACAAACACACATAATACAATGCCCACAAACTAATAACAACAGTAATTGAAAAACAACTAAATGGTTGAAACATACCAAATTCCTCATTCATAACAGCTGAAAGAAGATCTTGGAATGCTATGCAAATTGCAACTTTCAAATATATTTGAAACTTCACGCTTTATTCTTTTATCTGTTCTAGATGTCACTGATAGTCTCCAGATAAAGTTTCCTCTCCTAAGAGATTGCACTTACCTTTGGTAAAAAGATGTAATTTTTCTGCGAAAAACATATCCAAATTCATTGTACACAAAATTTCTTCACTTTTAACACTACATTACATGAATGTTGAAGATGGGTCTTCGTGTAATGTAGTGTCAAAAATTAAGAAATTTTGAAGACCCGTCTTGAACATTAAATGACGAGAAGACCTGCTTTGCTGACGCACGGTAGCCAATCGGTTAGAGATCTCACCTTGTGAAGCAGAGTACGGGTTCGATTCTCCTCCTTCGAGATGGTTACTGTGTAGGGACCTTGAGCAAGACTTTCACTAACGAGTGCTCAGCACCTTTGATCATTGCTTGGTCACTATTTGCCAGCGCCTAATAAATGCATAATATAATGGCCCATAGCAATAATTACATCGATAAGCAGGCACAACATGAAAACCGGTATTGTTGTATTGTTAACATGGAAATGAAATTATTGTGCATTACGTTACTCACTCCTTGTTTTGTGTAAACTTTCTCTGCGCACAAACTGATCACGATCGATTTCGACAAACGCTCCAAGTGGGCCTTCCAGTCCTAGAAGTAAGCAAATTAAAAATGCAAAAATTACAAAATCAAAATGACTAGCTTGTGGATAAATCATTTTGGATAATATATAGTACCTAATCTAACTTCTCAACTCAACTAATCTAATCAGTAATCACGTCTATAGCGCCATTCCAAGAATCAGTCGATGGTCGTTTAGAATGAAATCACAATCAGAAATCATAATCCATTGAAAAGTCAGGTCGAAATCCAACAGATCAGAGAAACCAGAAGCTAAGCTCCTCGCAGGCATGCAAGTTCCTTAAGATAATCCCTATAGTCAGTCAATGGCATTAAATGTTTCCAACTTCATTTTTTAGGAGATGGCTAAGAAAACTAGCTACTCTGAACTTATTACTGACCGTGTACAGTCAGTGTTCAGAAGACTCATAATGAGTTTGCCTGGCTGAACTACATTTTCAAGTAGGATAGTTGACTAAAAAGAGCTTATATGAATGAAATCCATCAACCTGGATCCGTAGCATCGTTCCCACGGTTACCTGAAAGAGAAACAAACAATGATGCAACCGAGACAGGGTTATAAGGAGACAAGTCCTGAGACATCCAGGACTTTGGAATCTACCGGGTAAAAGAAATCCTCAACTGAGACAGTATGGGCTAAAATTACACAGACTATGATTACAGGTTAAATTACACAGGTTCCAACAACGGGCTAAAATTACACAGGTTCCGATTACAGGCTAAAATTACACAGGTTACGATTACAGGCTAAAATTACACAGGTTACGATTACAGGCTAAAATTACACAGGTTACAATTACAGGCTAAAATTACACAGGTAACGATTACAGGCTAAAATTACACAGGTAACGATTGCTAAAATTACACAGGTTACGATTACACCAGCCCCTAAGATTGTATAGGTCAAGACAACAATGCTCATCATAACTGATCCTGATAAACCTGGAATGGCCGACACTTACTTGCCAGGCGTCTGTCAGTCCTTGCGCTGTGTGCACTCGAGCTCTGTGAGTCCTCACACATCGGCTGCTTTGGAGGCTCCACATGCATTGGCACCACCTGGGGCTTGGAGGTGGACTTTTTAGCAACGGCCTTGACCGGTCTCTGAGCATCTAGTGACTGGTGATCGATTGTGTGATCCAATGATCCATTGTTGGCTCTTAACGTGTGATCAAACGTCTGATCTAATCATTCAAAAACAACAATCCATAAAATTTGCTAAGTAAATCTTCAGACAAATACAATGTCATACATACATAAATACCGGTACCTGCATACATGAAAATACATGCATGCATGAAAATCCACACACATGCATACAAGCACACATACATACATACAAGTGCACAACCACAAATGCACATACATACACATCCATACAAGCAAAAATACATACATGCACAAGTACATACAAAGCACACATACAAAAATGCACACCTACAAACAGACATACATGTACACATACACACAAAAATGCACACCTACACACAAATGCATACTTATACACATACGTACAATGTGATACATAAATACACACACACACATACAGGCATGCACACATACATACAAAAATGCATTAACAAGCAGCGACCAATTACATGGTTCTTGGAAGAAGCGTTAAAACCGACTCACTGGAAAGAGTGGGTTTCTTGGGAACTGGTTCCTCGAGACATCGTGTGTACTCGACGAAGGGCTTCTTGCTGCCTTTTGGGTTGAGATTACCCCGTCTTCTGCCCTTCCCCATCTGCTTCGATGCCTCTGCGTTTGCCTTCAAACAAAACACAGAGAAAGTCATAGGAAATTAGAAACCCTTACAAAATTCCAGTGGTGTGATGACAAACAATTAACCTCTGCATTTGGGATTCAAAGCCCTGTGCAGAGGCAGGTTGGGAGCACCTCCGAGTAGTAGATATCTTAAACAGGTGCTACATAAATTAAGCATTTACATTACATGGCAGTTGTGTTACAGTCTTTAACTCCAGGTTGCACCTCTCACAAAAGAAAAGCAGTTACATTACACTACATAATGCAGCATCTGGGTATCATATCAACGACTTCCTAACAAGGTTGTGTTATAATAAGATCATTTCTAAAGCAATATAAAACATCCACATTTCCAGCTGCTTGTAATCAGCATTCATGTTATAATTATGCGGGTCATTAAGGAAGCTCTGGTGTACTTACCCATTCAACATAGCACACTTACCAGTTCAGTGTAGAGCGGCTCAAGACGAGTTGAGCCTCGATAGATCCATTCAACTCGCTTGTCGGACTCGAAATACATTTTAACGAGGCTTGCATCAACTTCCTGGACCTTGGCAACCCACCTTTAAATATCAGCAACAGCCAAATGTCAACTAAAAATCAATTCTATACTATAATTCCATTACCAGCACAGGACTACAAAGAATTAAGGTTCTTCCAATAATTAAATTATGTGCTACAGTTTCTCATTCTTCAATCAACTAAAATTAAGCAATTCGATTATTATCCTTACTACTAGTTTAATTATTATTAATATTCACAATTTGAAAAACTCAGCAGTGTGGAAAAATTAATAATATTATTTTTTTAACCAAAGTACAAATGATACCAAAGGATTTAAAAAATCAGGGATACATCATCATCATCATCATCATCATCATCATCATCATCATCATCATCATCATTATTTTTTATATTATTATTAAATCATTATTATAATTATTTGAAGTCACTTCACTATTCACCAACAGTTTAATTACACAGACAATTAGATCCACATCAACAGGTTCAAAGGCAGAACATACAAAGGAATGAGTGGGTCCCGTTATACAAAGTCATCCAATTCACTAACAGTCAATTCATTCCTTATACTCACCAGTTTCCCTTCCATTCTGTTTTTATCGTCTGCCCCGGATGTAGACGAACCATTGGTCGCTAAAGAAAGATAACCCCATAGTGTACTTACTAATAAGTTTTTTCCTTTCAACTCCAACACCACAACACAAAGTTTACGATACTTCAGAACTTTGAAATTTACCAACATTTAAATTTTAAAAAAATATTTAAATTTGCCATAACTCGCATCGCCTTTGCTATTCTTGCCTTTAAGTCCTTTGTACGATCATTGTCCCATGCTAGTAGAGTACTTACGTACACAAATTGTCGTTACAATTACCACTTTACAGAATGTCAATATAATTGAAACTTACCATTACCATTACTACTTGAAAATTGACCAATACTTGAAATGAACCTTGACTGAATCTTTGTAACTTATCATGAGTCTGGTAATGAGGTTAGTTAAGATTATATCTTTCAAATCAGGCATCTATGTTGGTGTGCTAAACACCTACCTCTGGATACTGCTGCAGATATCCTTTGATGAATTCCTGTGAGTCTGGATGAATGTCTTCCCAGACCTGCTTACCTAAACACAGACAACATCTCAACTAAATACTCCCACAGCTACAGATCCAATCGAATATAATAACTTCTGTGGCACAATTACAATACACAATAGCTAGATTTTTATATACCACTTTAATTTTTAATATAGCAACCAAAGCGTGGTTATGCAGTTGGACAAATAAATAAATACACTTACTTACTTACATACTTATTAACTCACTTCTCGACAGGCATACTGGACTCGAGTTTCCCTCGAGGAGTCACTCTGAAGACTTCATCAGTGGCTATATGAACACGAACTCCTCACTTACTTTGGTCACAGACTTGGTGAAGATGATTCGAAACTGAGTACTGAGCATAGCCATCGTCAAAGAAGACCAAGTACCTTCAACAAACAACACTAGCTAACAGGACAGACATCACAACTTCAAGACGTTAAACAATCACTCCCAATAACTGCAAGCAGTGCTAGTAAGTACAGCATGGCATGGTAAGGCAAGATAGAATACGAGCAGTCCCTGATAGGCAGCCATGGGTATGAAGTGTTAGCGACTTCATTTTCTCAGCTTTGACATACGAGGATGGGTGACCAGTCCTCTCCCTCATCGTCTTATCTTCCCACCGACAGTGTACGGTCAGTGTACTCATTATAGTGGAGTTCACCTGAGGCACAGGTGGAGCTGAAATCTCTAAACAAATTTGTCCTGACAGGGTTTGAACCCCTGACCTCCCATTAAGGTAAGATGTAATGCAGGGCAAATTATGCTTCAGCAAAGTAAGGTATAACTAGTTAAGGTAGGACTAGCAAGTAAGGTGAGGAGAGATAAGGCGAGATTGGGCAAGGCAAGTTTGTGTAGGGCTAAGGTAGGCAAAGCAATTTCTGAATTCAGGTATGTCCTTGTATTGTATTGTAATGTATTGTATTGATCATTCGTATAGTGCTTCTAACAGCATTAGCCTATCAGAAGCGCTCCCAGTGCGAGGTACCGCAAGAGAAAAGGAATGTTTTAAGGTGTGTGAAAGAGGTAGAGATGCCACCAGAGAGGATGGTAGAGCGCAGAGAAGGGGGAAGTCCATCCTATATATAGGATATCTCAGATAACACAGATCAGATATCTTGTGGATATCTAAACTGCATTAAGAGCACATAATAGGTTACTGACACGCTATGACATAACCTGTTAATGGGAATACGCCGCCTTGGCTATATAGAAGTTACCAGACTGAACAAAGCGCTTACCGGTTGTTGTTACGCAAGCTTGGAGGTTCGGCGATGATACCCGCGTAGAAAGACTGCATGGAATGTTCATCGTCTTTGTACATAGCTGCAACAAATCAACACTCACTGCTTAATCACTCCTAACATCTGCTTTTTTAAAATGGTACATGACACTTAAATTGTGAAAAAATTTAGTTAAGTCTGGTTTTGGTCAGAGCTGGGTTACATATGTCATTGTCCATGGCCCAGCTGCAGAGGCTATCTCTTTAACCCTTTAACAAAGAGCGTGCACTATAATGTATGGGAAACCATAGGCAGCTCGCCGTTAAAGGGTTAATGAGGAAAACGACGTCGTCCAACCTTTTCCGTCTGAACTCTGGGAAAATCCAGTTCATCTGGGAAAACCCAGTTCATCTGGGAAAACCCAATTCATCTGGGAAAACCCAGTTCATCCAGTTTGTTAGCCGTGGGGGATTCTCAAACTCAAATTGACTAATCTGCAGCAATGCTTCCCTGGTGTATCTTTCTCAACTACTTTTTGCAATCTAGGGGTGACCTTGGACCAGGGATTGACTTTCTCAAAGCATGTGAAGAACGTATATCAAGACTGCTTTTACCACTTGCATCAGATTCTCGCTACACGCTATTACCGTAGCTTGCAACCCTAGTGCATGCAATCATAGGCTCCAGAGTTGACTACTGCAATGCCATTTATGCCGGCCTAACTAATTCCTGCATAAATTGGTTTAAATCAGTGTTGAATGCCGCTGCACAGTGAATCAGCAGCATACCGGTATGTCCAATGTCGTGTGGAGGATCTGCACTGGGTACCTCTGCAAAAGCGCATTGAGTTTAAGATCCTGATGTCTATGCACAATTGTCTAGCAGGCTGTGCTTCATCTATTCTCAAGGAGCTTTGTGTCTCAGTCTCTTTCATCTCTGGTTGCAGATTTTTCCGCTCTGCTGTGCAAGGTGACTTGTTTGTGTCACCGGTCCATAGTTCCACGATCTAGCTTAAAAGATTTGCCGTGGTCGACCGGCTCATCCTCCTGGAATAAGTTGCCTACCAACCTGCGACATGGACTTCTCGGCCTCTCCTAGCCTCTTTTCCGCAAGCACTTGAAGACTGTTCCGTTCGATTGCGGTTCCATCGGGTTATTTCGGCAGCACCTTTGATGAATCCCTCTGGAAGTGGAGCTATATAATTTTGCAATTAAAATTACTATTATTAGAGTCAATTTAAAATCACCCATGACAAAAACGTCAAATATATGCTGACTTGACCAAATGATATAATGACTTGAGTCACTTAAAACCAGGGATGTCAAAGAGTTTTTAATGGTGGGCCAGTGAAAATATGTTCCAGCAAGTGGCGGGCCAGCATGTCGAAGGCAACTGAGCAAAAATGGGTGTATGGATCTGGGCACGATAAACTCACCTCTGAAAAAGGTCTGGGAGGGGTTCAGGGATCCCATCCCCAGAAATTTGTTGAAAAAATTAAATCGCCAATGGTGCAGTTTTTAACAGTCTTAATTTTGATCTTCATTTTCAGAAAACCTCTATAGCAGAGTGAGGATTTAGTATTCATTCACTTGTTGCTAGCCCAGCAATTTAATTTCGCTATTTCATATGCAGTGGAAAATGACAAATTTGAACTTTTATTATCAAATTGTGTAGTCTTTAGGCAAGGTTACCCGGGCTAAAAACAGTCGGCAGGCCAGAAATTGCTCGTGGGCCGGATTTTTGACACCCCTGCTTTAAACTGACCAATGACAATAAAGTGCCACTTTAAACGGACCAATAACCAGAAAGAGTCACCTTAAACTGACCAATGACAAGAAAGAGTCAATTTAAACTAACCAATGACACGACTGCCGACAAGAAGGGTGTCTTTCGGGTGATCAGTGTAAGCGATCGATTTCGAGCCGATCACTTTCATTCCTTTGCCGTCAAATTTAATTTTGTACTTTCGCTGCAGATAGAAAGAATTAAACAACAAATAAAAGACAAGTTTTCTACTCTAGTCTCATTATTACATGATGACATCTGACTTAAATGAATTTGTCACATGATTGGAAATTCACAAAAGAGATGGCGTTGAAAGTCTATCATAAGCATCAAGCACGCTAAACTCACCTCTGAAAAAGGTCGCTCCCTGCTTTGTATTTCGATAAGCGCTCCCTTATACCAGATGTCGTTGAACTTCTTTGCATATAGTTTCATTCCAGCTGCAAGTTCCCTAAAACCAGCAGATAAAAAAAGTTAGATTTCAGGTAGTCTGCTGCCAAATAATGTAAAGAATAATTATTCTTGTTTGCAAAGTCAATTAACAAATTTATCTGATATGTCTTTGAAGAAGCTTGTTTATCAAATGCCTTCAGTACAATATACAATACAGTTGTATTTGAAACTGCACTCTTTCCAAAGTTCAGAATTGCACCATACAACAGAACATCGATGGCTCTGAGCAACTGCGAGTGAAGGACTTGCTCACAGCCCTTACACAGTAACTGCCTCAGTGGAGACTCAAAACCTGAACACTCCATGTTACAGGCAGAGTGCTCTAACCAATCGGCCACCCAACCAAGAGCAGTCGATAGGTCAATGGACCTCCAGCTGGATATTCCTTCGGCTGAAGACAGTCAACATTCTGAAATTCTGACCATCATTTTATGCCAAGTTCGTTACAATAACATCACTACAGAAGTCTAAAATAAGTTTCATCAAGGAAGAACAAAAGTAGATAACAACAACAGTGCCATGGAAGTCATAGATGACACAGCTTTTATCATGGAAGATCGAATGTCGGATATTCTTCAATAATCTCACAATAAATAATAACACATCACAAGACTTCACATTTCTCACACACCATTTACTCCTAAAGTTATCATCAGCAGACAACATCTTTGGTTAATGGAAAGCCAGTACACCTACCTTCGCGCTGTATGTATATATCAGGAAACTGAATATTGCACATTTTTAAGTATCTCACAAAAGCGCTTTCTCTGAACTAGCCTATATGATGTTACTACATGATGTTAAATGTCATTTACAACTGGACTAATACATCAGGTAGGAAATGCTGTCCATAATAATAGGGTAACACATCAATAATAGTATTTGAAATAAAAAATGAAGTATAGGAAAATCAGTGCAACTAACGGAGGCTTTGGAGAAGGCTGATTCAAGACGGTCATTGCCCTCGGTGTTGCCTTTCATAAACACAAACAGTACACAAGGTCTTAGTAACATTGTACATTGTTTAAAACAGCTTTAGACATTGATGCAATACAGTCAAATTAATACTTTAAAATAGATGCTTTGATATACAGACAAAGATATCAGTCAACTACAATGACAACAGTGGGACATGGCAGCTGATAAGTTAGAGCACTCACTTTGTAACGTGGAGAGTGTGGGTTTGAGCCTCCACTGAGACAGTGACCATGTAAGGACCTTAAGCAAGTCCTTCACTCACAATTGCTCAGTGCCATCGATTGAAGTTTGATTATTAAATACTGGCACTTAATTAATGCATAATAATAATAATAAAAATAATAATAATTTCTGACTCCTGAGGGATTACACTTACCTTAGGTAAAAATAATATTAATAATAATAATGTGGTTTTCCATTGGACATGGTTGCGGAATACAGGGTCAGTTTTGAAAAAGTTTAATTTTTTCAGTAATTATTTATTGTGGGGGGGGATTAAACCCGTAAATGCCCAAAATATGCCCATGAGGTGGCATACAACAAGTCAAGGTTACTAATATTTAAGTCCCAAGGATAAAATGTATCTTGGAGCATAAGCCTCGGAATAGTTTCTGCAGTAAGAGGAGTTTTACAAATGTCCAAATACAATAAAATAACTGGTTAAAATTGACGGAGGAGAAGCCTTTGCAAGTGACTGATTACCTGATGAGCAAGTGGTGACAAGATGGGTGCTTGGCCTGGTGGTCCTCCATCGAAACGCAGCGTAGGATTGTTATTCGTAGGGTTCATTGACGTCACAACGGCGCGAATCTGCTGACCGCCTTCGTTTACAAGAATCAGCGACTGACCAGAGGTAAGCGGCGAACTCTGTCCAGCGCTCAAGCGAACAGACTGCTGCAGGGACTGGAATGGACGACTGTTGAACACACCATGAAATGTAATCGAATGTAACGTAATCTATTGCAAATGTAACTCCATGTTATGTAATACACTGTAAAAATTTTGTAACTCTGTGTAACACTATCTGGTGTAATGTAATGTAATCTACTGCTAAATGTAACTCCATGTAATATACTGTAATTGTAACTCTGTGTAACGCTATCTGGTGTAATGTAACGTAATCGACTGCAAATGTAACTCCATGTAATGTAATATACTGTAATTGTAACGCTGGTGTACTGTAACGTAAGCTACTGCAAATGTAACTCCATGTAATGTAATATACTGTAATTGTAACTCTGTGTAACGCTATATGGTGTAATGTAATCTACTGGACATGTAATTCCATGTAATGTAATCGAAGCTCTGATTAGTCCATCTAGTAGCGGCACTATATAAATGCCCAAAGATAATGCATCTTAGTGGTCATGTACACTATATCATAGTACATCTTTCTCCTATATATAAGGTACTGGAATAAAGTTTTTATAGGATTAAATCATACAATTCAACTTATAAAATACAAGAATTGTACATGCCTGACAGCATTTGATGTAGCTCCAGTATATGAAGACGCGTTGGAGTCGACGACCATAATTTCATCATCATCGTCACTTGCAACCGATATCGATGGAATTGATTTCATATCATCATCGTTATCACTAAACAGCCAAATTAACCCATAACTTAACAAAAACTGAATCACAACAGCGTGTGTGTATGTATGTATGTATGTATGTATGTATGTATGAGCACTTGTTATAGCGCCCTTCAAGATTTCTACTCAGAGGCGCTCCCGACTACAGCGCAGACACTGAATCGGAGTTTCACGCCGAAGCGCATGAGCAATTGCGAGTCAAGGACTTGCCCAGGGTCCCTACGTGGCGGCTTGAGGTGGATTCGAACCCGCAACCCTCAGGCTGCAAGGCACCGAACATACCCCTACACCACCGCACCCCACAGTGCTGGCTGACATGCCTGTGCTTTCACCAAAACTAAACGGTGGAAACAGAGAATCATATCGTCACCTTGCTTAGAACCTGTAAGCCAGCAAACTATCGAGGTCAATATTATTGTCATACTCATCGAGAATTTCAATCCCATCAAGCTAATGCTGCAAGAAACCAAGAATGCAATGTGTTAGCGTCTTCATTTTCTTAGCCTTGGCACATTTAGGTGGGTAGCCAGTCCTGCCCTCGCAATTCTGGTACTCCACTATTTGACTAAATACGGTCTGTGGCCTTATTTCACAGCTGAGTTCACTACAGGGTGCCAATGGACTAGCAATCTCCAGTTATCAATATTATTTCTTTGCTGATCAACTGTGTGTGGAGGACTTGCTCAAGGTCGCAAATAAGCAACAGAGCCAGAAGAGGCATTGCAAGCTGTTCAAAACCGTCCTTGGAGGATTTTAAAGAGCCCCACAACATCAGAACTAAGTAAGTAAGTAAATTCTTTATTATGACAAACTGTTTATACAGCACTTTTGTTTACAAGTAATTTAAACAAGATAAAGCATTCTTGACAGTTCAACAAGCAAAATGCCAGATTTATATGACTGAAAAAATATTTTCAAAAGAACTCAACATAAATTTATTTGTGCATATCTGCCATTGGATTTGCTAGTCATAATCTATTTAAAAAATGCAAGTAATCACTCACTACAATGTGATGCATGCTTGTTTAATAGATTCAAATGCAGACCACTTCCTAACTTATTGAAAACTGAAAGTTAACTGAAAACAACCTTTCTACATCACCAAATGCATGCAAGTCCATCATAAGACCCTCCAGAACACTTGCTCCTTCATCAAACTTTTTCGTAATCTCTCCAGATTTTTCTGAAAATCACAAGGCAATAAATGACATAGAGTCAGATCGTTTACATACAAAACTTACACGATTAAAAGGTACGGTAATTCTAAACACATCTTACGATATCAACACAGGATGCTTAAAGCCTCACAAATGCATGAACTTGTGAAGCACTCACAAGGATCCATATTAGGAGTCTAAATACTTACGGTATGTTTAGAAGCTGTGCTGTTTAATTATGATTACTTAATAACATATACATGCTTTGAGGAGTTTCTGTACAGGCCCAGAAGCATGCGTGTTACACACAAATGTGTTACACGTGTGTTACACAATTGGCTTAAGAGGATTTTCTACAGAGACATGTAAAGAAGTGCTTCGTTTTCACTTGTATGCTTCCAAGGAATTTAAACAGATATGTGACGAGTGTATTGTGTTTACATCCACGCTTCTAGGGAATTTCTAGGGAATTTCTGCAGACATGTAAACAAATGTGTAACCTTTACATTCAATAGAATTTCTACAGACATGTAACAAGGGTGCTACCTTTACATTAACACCTCTAGAAAAATTCTACAGCCCATTGAACAGTTTCTGTAGAGGAAGGGAAAAGCAATCATTCCATAACAATTGGTACCCACATAACCATGTTTACAAAACGGTCAATTTTGTGGGAGGCTGAATTCTAAAGATGGTCTGGATTTGGGATGACTGTGTTGTAACAGAAATCACATTATGGTTTTGATGATAATAATGACAACAATTTATATGGCGCCGTAACACAGCCATGGATGCCTAATATTGATCTTGATAGATATTGATTGTCATTAAGTGTATATTGCGTATATATTGTTACAAGATATTCTACATTACTTTGAAAAACTTAGTAATGACACCACTTACTATCTTCCAACTTAACTTCATTTTTAAGTCTATTCAGGGCAAGATCGCATCTGTTGCGGAACCCAAGTTCGTCCAATCTGCTGTGGATGAGGCTCTTTAGTCCATCAATTGAACTGACTTGATTGAAACAATATGAAATATCACTGGTGCCCGATGAAGCCATGTTACCACTTCACTACACACTTCCTGAAAAGCAAACCACCAAAAAAATGATGCACATCAGCAGACTGCCTACCTAATACTAACCTTATATATCTGGGCAATTGAAACTGCAATGCAGCAATTGATTAGATGATAGAGGTATACATCTGTCTGGTGGCAACCAATCCCCATAATAAACGATGGTCCCATTGGCCCCAGACTCCGATACAATAGAGCGCTGCGACCTTCCAGTTCATTAAAAATTGCACTAAAGTAATGAGTAACAAAGTGAATAGTGTTTACTGCATAGCACCATAAAAACCTTTAACCAAACAACACTAAAACATCGGACAGAAGTAAATATTATGTTAAAGTCGCAGCACTTTATTCTATCTGTTTCTTGGGCGGCCATATTGTTTATTATGGGATCGGTCGCCACCGGATGGATGTAAGCCTCTGCCGATTAAATTGCTAATCTAATGACTTCTACTTTCCGTCATAAACTTACACAAGTAAAATATGATTGGATCGAAATTGCATTTTGTCTTCATAGTCTTTGAAAAAAGATGGGTGAAGCTCAGACCCAGATGATATAATAAACTCTCTTGAAATATGATATACAAATTAACGGGAAAGTTAATAAAAATTTGGGCAAGCTTATAGTATCGGGGGCTGACGGATATAGTGCGTAAGTTTACTGGCGTCGCGAGTGTCGGTTAGGGTCAGGTTGTGTTGTGAGGGTCGGTTAGGGTTAGTGTCACCATTAGAAAACCTGGTACCGCCCGGCGTCCGCGCACCATGCCCAAAGATACTGTATAAACCGTCAGCCCCGATACTATAAGTTTGCCCAAATTTGTGCCGCAATGTATTAGACCACGCAACAGTCATATAGCGCAACCACCCGTGCCTGGAGCATATAGGACTATATCAGAATAGACCAGTGTAGAGTTACCCATGAGACTTTTGTGGATAGAAAAGGGTCTATTTATAACAATACGGATACAAAGAATACATCAAAGAGGGTTAATGTTTCAAAGAGTTATCTCGGGAATATAAAAAATCTTTGGATTGCAAGTAATAAATGAGTAATTTAATATAAATTTGTAGAAAACAAACCGAGACCGGTGACCTAGTACGCATGCGCCCTTTGAATTTTCATTCACCGTTTTTAGTCGTATTCCAAAATCGGACTGTGGAATTCCGAATTATTATTTAGAAGAAAATTTTCGTTTTAGGGTTGTATTTTATCAAGGAAATACAGTTCAAGCTTTTAGGATAATTATATACAACTTAAACGCAGGAAAGTTCCTGCTAGGTTTAAAGTTTTTAATATTTTAGAAACGGAAAAACTCTGGGAAAGGCAGAATTTAATTAACTAAGGTGGTTGCGATTGCGATTCATGAGGAGATCAAGCTGCATTGAATCGTTAATCGTCTCCGGTTAAACTGAGAGTTGGACAAAATTTATTTACATGCACCGCCAAAGTTACGTCATTTGGTATAAGTAATGAACCTTAAACTCCTAAAAACTAAAACCGGCTTTTTTCATAAACCCGGATTTGTAGCAGCCGTTTTTTAAATTTTTTTGCTGTTTAACGACACTGTGTCATAACAAAGATGATTAGTGTCGCCCTCCTCCTTTCTCCAGGCTTGGGACTGGCACTACCACAGGTAGGGTAGTGGCGGAGTTCCGTTTTTTAAATTGAAATTTAAAGCTTTATATACCAGGACCGGTCGGTTAACTAGTTAATTGTAAGGTGGGGTAATTTTGGTGAAAGGCGGAAATCTAGATAGGGCAGTTCCGTGTGAGATTTGAATAAAATCCTCAAGAAAAAACCCAACAGGTTTAATTATAATTATACTGGTTTATCGTTTTACCTTTAAGGCAAGGAACTATGTCTTTGATGGTACACTGAAAAGTGCAGACAACTGCCGCGCCTCTCTCACTGATTCACTCAATCACTGATTCACTTACTAACTCACTCGTTGAAATGCGCTTCAAGATTTATTTATATATTAAACTACTACAAGAATGCTTTATTCATAGTGACTATTGATTGTTTATAAACGAATATAAATATTATTATTACATAATGTATGTACACCAGAATTCGGACTGCAGCTGGTTCAATAAAGAACATACTTACTTACTAAAATGAGGTCGTTGGTAAACTACGATGTCCTTCACTTGTCAACAGTAACCTACAATGGCTGCACGAGGCTTTCAGCTGTTATTGCGTGGAACGAAAGGAAATGCTGCTCCTCCATTTAGTACTTTATTTCGAAGTATCTCTGGGTAGGTTCATTGTCCAAGTTTCCTCCTTAACTGTCAGAGTAGAAGTTGTGCCAGGGCTGTATTGATGTTCTGTAAGGGCCCTAGGGGTGCATGGGGGGTACCTCTGATCCTAGTCTGCGGAGAGAAAGCGTAGTGTACACTTCGAGCAACTTCATTGCACATGCCTGAATTGTTTATCTGATGGGAATTGTTAAGCTTTATACTCGAGTACGGTATACTCAAGAGTACAGTCTGTATTGAAAGTACAAACGTTTCGTATTTACAGCCAAACTGCGAAGTATTTACGCAACCCATACTTAGAACTGTTTTTTTAATATTGCTCTGACGTATTAGTTTTACAAGCGTGACTAATAACTGTATATATAGCTGGAGATTTTCCACCCTCTCTGCCATTGTGTTTTTAATACATAAATCAGTTGTGCCATGTATGCATCAAACTTTACCGTTCATTGCCTAGCACTGAAGAACCTCTGCTCATAATCCTTGTTAAACTAAGAATCAGTTTTAATTGTAACAAGTTGCATCTGCACAACTTGTTTATTCAGAATAAACGAATATTGATTTATTTATTTGGAAAACTGATGTTGAAATTTGATAAACTGCATTTGTATTGCAATGTAATTTCGTATTAATACAGTCGTCAAATCATCACTTCTGAAGATTGTAATACATAGCACAACTACAAACCTTGACATTGCATTACTTCACTATGCCAGCCTGCATTGTATCAGTAGTGCCAAGCAGCCAACCATTGTGTATTATATTGGTAAAATTTGTCTGCTTAATAGGACCCCGATCAGAACATACTCAGAATCATCATCTCTGCAAGCCTCGAGTGAAGAGAACCTATCGCTTGTCCTGACCGATGAATGTGTCAAGGTTTGTAGAATGGCATAATGTGCATGATTGCGATGATTTATGATTTAGTTAATGACTATGATTACAACATCCCTGGCAGGAGATGCTTCTGAATCGTTGCTTCGAGTCATCGACTGCTTATGAACTACGGCACTCAATTCTCTAATATTTATTTATTTACTAGTTATTGTTTCCTTGGAAGCAAAGCTCATTCTTGGTGGGTGATGCAAGGTGCGATATGAAGAACGAAACTGCAGTGCCTTTTGTGAGGCTCTTGTAACACACTATATTAAGTGTCCTGATACAAGTCAAGTCTGTTGATTTGCAAATCAGAGAAGGTGAGAGATACTTTTGATGCAGACTCAGTATTTTCTGTATATCTTCTGGCGACTGACTAACCGCACCTCCAATTTACATTTCTGTGTGACTTTGCATGTTTTAAAAATGTTTATGATAATCACATAATAGTTTTGTTAGTTTTGTGTTGTTGTTGTTATAGTTCATTTGTAACTTCAATTGTGCCAGTGTCTAATGCACAAATTATCAATAGCACACCAAAACCAAGCCGTAATCAGGTTGATATGTATGCCAGTAAATGCAGGCTCAAACCCGCACCAATTTATGAGTATCAGTATCATGTTTCTGAACGGCTAAACTGTCGAAGTCGCGAGGAGGAAGAGCAATCCCTTTAGGTAGCCCTGAGACAGGTATGAAGTGTTAGCGACTTGATTTTCTTAGACTCGGCATATGAGGGTGGGGGACCAATCCTCTCCCTCACCATCTGATCTTCCCACAGACAGCGTATGGTCAATATACTCGTTATAGCTGAGTTGGTTAGGGGGTGCAGGTGAGGCAGAAATCTCAGACCAAACTTCTGCCCTGGCGGGGATTTGAATCCTGACCACATGATTGACAGTTCAGCACGCAGTTTCGTGTAACGTAGTATTAATCCTATGTAAGAATTCAGTCAAGATAAAAAGTTTACGTCCAAATTGTTTGTTTTCTGTAGCAAATTCACAAGATAGCAGGATCCGGTTCATTTTTACGGGTTCTGGTTGAAAGCGGTGGATGTTCCGGCTTTCAGTACAAGTTCGAACTTGATAATAAAACCGATGAAGATGACAGGTAGATAATTCTTAGCCATTCATAAAGGACAAAGGCTGTTTAGACTTTCTTTGACCATAAATTTAACACTTTAATGACGAGAGTGTACTAACCAATGCAGCTCGTCGTTAAGTGTTAATATTTTCTGTAATCTGTTAATAAAAAATGTACTTTGTGTAAAGTTTTTGCGATCAGTCTCGAATAATGTTAATTTTTAAAATAATAAATAAGATCTAAAATGAATCTCGAAAATATTTTATTTTATTCAAATCTCGTGGGGAAAATCTGTAAATATTGAAGTAGGTAAAAATAAACTTTGCAAGTTCAAGTCCAACTGTGCATTATTTTAACTCTTGATTATGACATTAAAATAGGTGTTTAGCTCCTTTTCCTTATTTTTTTTCACTTATTTTACTATCTGTTTGTGTTTAGGGTTTTCGAAAAAGAAGGAGCCAAAGTTATCATCGACTGCGACTCGTTGAAACTCATCAGCGGATCCACCATTGACTTTCGATCAGAACTAATTCGTTCCGCATTTCAGGTTCTTAGCAACCCAAAAGCAGAACACGGTTGTTCATGTGGTGCCTCGTTTACTGTCAAACTGTGATTCAATGTTGCAAAACAAAACACTTCGGGACACATATGCATTGTAGTCAAACGCTTCCTTTGTTAACTTGTACTGAATAGCTAAGTTGATCTGTTCTTGTACTTTGCTTCTTTGAGAAATCATTGTTGACCTCTTTAGCAACCGATTGGTTAAGAAAATGTAGTTGACCTCTTTCCTTGTTGGCTGATTGGTTGAGCACTGACTGTATGCCATGAAATGTTTTATTGGATGGAGATGGAGATAGGCTCTGTGAGAGAAGTCGTCCTTAGTGCCCCATTTAATCCCCGCCCATCAGTTACTGTTGTCGTTATTAACGTATGGTGCTGTATAAAAAAGAATTGGATAAAATAAAGTATTCACATTTAATTCAGATTATGCTCGGCAGCGCATTTCATTTGTGCCTCTGATTTGTTTCTGAACATATTGTTACGGAATTATTCGGATATTGCATCCAGAAGATCTATTGAAAATTCCAGAATTTAACACTTCTAAGAGCTACTCAAAACTTTTAGCAGTTTTAAGAGCAACTCAAAATTGAGCACTTTTAAGAGCTAATTTTAAAATTTAACACTTTAAAGAGCTACTTAAAAGGCACTTTGTTGAGTGACTTGTTACATGCATACACGTAATTATGGGTAGGTTTAAATTATTTTCCTATTAAGACAAAAGGTAATGCAGTTAACGAATCAGTAACTTGTAAAGCACATTTAAAGGGAGCCAAGTGGAATCTATAGTAATAAATGATTTCTGTTTGTGTAAATACAGTTGCAGTATAGTTATTTATTTATTTCATGCATGCCAACTTTTCCAACAATCAATAATAAATGTTTTAAGAAATAGACAACAGCAGCAAAATGGATAATGCAATACATATCTCGACTTATTAAGCACCATTAGTAAATTGTTTACATGTGTAAATTTATTAAAATAAACTCAGATCAGATCGATAATCTGTATAGCTTCAGAGAGCGTGGATTCTCTTTTCGTGGTCTCATGCTGATGTTCCTTTTCTGGGGTCTTGGTAGCAGACCAGTGCAAGACTGCTAGCGTCCTGGGTGACAGTGAATCTGGAAAACATTTTCAGTAATATGATGTACATTTAGTTGAGCATAGTTAAAAACTCTTAGTTGACCTAATTTCTTGTTAGATGATTGGTTGAGAAATCTGAGTTGACCTCGTTTCTTGTTATATGATTGGTTGCATATCCTGGTTGACCCCTTTTATTTTTAACTGATTGGTTGAGAAATCTTAGTGAACGTCATTTCCAATCTAGTAATCCTTCAAATCTTGATTTTCTTTCTATCCAGCAAACACATTGAAACTCACTGTTTATCAATGGCTTTTAAACATTTGGATAACTAACTGTAGGGGGCCTACTACCACGAGGTGGTTGTCTGACTAGTTGATTCACATTTCTTTTGAACTTTCCTAATAGGCCTAGGTCTACATTTAATAATAATTTCTTGCCACCTGCTTTAGTACACAATACTACATATGGTTCAGTAGATGACCTCCACTAGTGGATGAAGTCTTGTGGGGCTCAAATTTTGAGACAAATATATAGCTTAAAAGCCTAGTCTGTCTGTCCAAGTTCTAAGGATTTATATGCCACAATGAATTTTTTGAATGGGCGACATTTGAGCAATGTTCACCTCTGTTAATTAATTTAATCCAAACTTTTCCAAGGTGCTTTCGTTGAAGACAACAGATTCTGTAACCTTTGCAGGTGCAAATTACATGACTGCAGGGTGAACTATCAGATAGTATTGCTATCGTAGTTTCCCGTGTTATTTCAGTTACCTTGCTTCATATAAATATGCTTTGTGAATGTTACTGCCAGTTTAAGAAATTAGGCTGAGAACATGTAAAACAGATATTGCCTTTTGTCAGTTATGTGTGAAAATTTCCTAACTTACGTTATGTTAGGCTATTCAATACTCAGTAGGTAGCCTGGCAAGTGCCATACAGATATATTTATGCCTTCCAAACAAACATTATTGTCCTATTAATATCTTACCTTTTTCCAACAGGAACGAGCAAACTGCCATCTTGGCTCAACTCAAAGCGCTCCTGTCCACTCGTGACGACGCTATTTCCTTCCTAAAAGAGGATTTTTCAAATCTTGTGTTTTAGTTCATAAAGACAAGATGAATGAACTGAACATAGTGATGGAAAGCCAAGTATAACAACAATGTTTTAACAGCATAGAATTTTTATAGCAATGAATACATTGGAGGCTCATTATAAAATGCTGCATTATAAAATGCTGTGTTATAAGTTATAACATGAATTCTGATTAACACGGTCAAAGGGGAAATGGGTTCCAAAATTAGTTCACCTAAAGACAATGAGCTCGTTATAATCATAATTGTAACAACAAATTTTTTAAGTGACACTCGAAAGCTAAGCGCAAGGCACCAGCTTATTCACGAGTGCTGTGATAACATTGTTATCAAGTAAGATGATTTGTTATAATGTGGTTCTTATTTCTTAAAATACTCCTGTTATCGGTCAGTGCACACTGATAAACAACGGCCATTTGGAATGTTTGGTTAGTTATAGCTGTTGGCATGTTAACGCAGTTGATGTTTATTATAGCATCAGCCAACAGTGTTTTAAATTGTGTATAACAAGATCATCATCTTATTTAGTATTAATTTTAATGGCATCTTGTGGCAATTGTAACCACTGGCGACGAACTTTACATGGAACCTGAGACAATAATAATAGTCCCAAATGGAACAAAAAGACAGTTAGCAATTGAACGCAGTTGAAAAGTTATTATAGCATCGGTTAAAAGCGTTTTGAAGGTGTTTAATCTGGTCCTATTACTCTCCACAATAATATTTAACTATGTCATCTAAGCAGTTTGCGTCTTTAAAGCAAATTGCTAAATTTCATTTCATTTTCTTCTTTTTCTTTCGTTGACTTCACTTCTTTCTTTAATGCTTTTGGTTCATATATCACAAGACTTAGTGTATTACCAAGGATTCTATATGTGTAATAGGTCCTTGGTGTATTACCAATGTCAGAATTAGCGCAAGAGACTTTAGTTTTTCCCGTTAAAAACTACGCTTCTTAGTGAAGAAAGGTGTCCTTTAAAATATAAGATAAGCTAAGAATATTCTTTAATTGATCAGTTGCTATCCGTGTTTTAGTGTACAGACATCGTAATAAACATAGGCCTAGACCTACTCTGCTGTAGCATTTAGTAGTCGTAGCAGTGTACCACTGCTACGCGTAGCACTAGTAGGTTACTATTGGTAGCTGCAGTGTTGGCGAACGAAACCAAAGTGCCTGCTTCTGTCATTGCTACTTGTTTAAAGGCGTCCTTTCGTTGTGGGTGAGTAAAATAGCGGATAAGGAACTAATTCGCTTTTTCACTTGGAAAAGGTGGATAGGTAAGCCACTGAGAAAAGGTGGAAAAGGTATATGCACTGGAAAAAGGTAAGCAACTGGAAAAATGTGGGAAAGGTAAGCCACTGGGAAAAGGTGGGAAAGGTGAGCCACTGGGAATAGGTGTTGCTGTTTAGCTTACAAGTTGCCAGATCCACGTTTCTGCAACGTCAGCACAATCGGAATTCTCTCCCTTCCCATACACAAACACCTATGACAAAATAAAACATCGTCATAGTCATTGTAGGCTATCACTGTAGCCGTCGTCATCATCACCACAGTTAATAATGCTATGCAGCAAAATTTTAGATTGATTGAGTAGCCTACTACGATTTGTGTCTTTGTTGGCTCTGTCATTAGTTTAGTAAGCCAAAGTACAGGATTTCTTATACAATCATATTATATATGTATTCGTATATATCTATATACATATAGGCCTATATATATATATTAAGAGAAAGGGAGGGAGGGATGGAAACACGTATACAGAGAGAGACAGAGAAACGCAGACAGACAGACAGACAGAGAAAGCGAGCCAGAGAGCGAGACAGATAGAGCCACATGGACAGACTGACAGAGACAGCAAGAGTGAGCCAGATAGACAGAGCAAGAGATACAAACAGACAGAGACAGACACAGAGAGCGAGACAGACAGAGACAGACATACATGCAGGAAGAGACAGAAAGAAACAGAGAGCGTAACAAAGACGTTTTATTATACTCGTCCTGAGGAGGACTCCTTCGGTTGTTAAAAAGGTATTGAAACAGTCTTCGTGCCATGGCAGTTGATATACATGTAATGTCGGTTACAAACTTTTTAGAGGTGTTTTAAATGTAAATGTTAAGATGCACGTTTTTATATAGCGACCATGTTCATTTTTCAATGAATTAAACCGACTGCTTCATTTTGAAGTGTTTAGAGACATCTTATAGGCCTAGCTGTCCTTTTCCCCATATTACACAACCCTAAGCATGTACTTCACCAACTCCTAACTCCACTCCGACCCCTCTCCTCTCACCAATTATTATTTATTCCCAGATCATTATATAAAAATATTTACTAGTTTATTCTAAAATCTTCTGATGAACTTTAATTATCCATTATCACTCATGTTAGCATTTCTGCGTTTTTGTCAGATTGTTTTTCTCAATTAAACGAATATATATATAGCTGCAAGGCCAGTTGATGTCGACTTTTCCATAGGCCTTTATATGTAGGCCTACCAAAATAATAATAATAATTCTAATAGGGCCGCTGTGTTTCATTAAGTCTCCGAAATCAAGGAACTCAAATATTGTTCATTATAATACTATATAGCGCTTGCCTGCATCTGGTGTTTGTTTGTGTCAAAAACAGCCAGTTTCCCATTGGCGTTGATTTTCTGGCGATTGATATTCATCCATTCACGGAGGTTAAAAGGATCGTGTAGAATGGATTCCGAGTCGACCGTCAGCGCCCTTGGGTCCGAAAGTGTACCTTAACACGAACACAGCCTTCATAATTGTTGACGCAGAGAAATCAACGGCCTTTAGACACCTTTAAAATATTTGTAACTCCTACTATATATAAATTTATCCAGCAAAGTAATCATAATAATATTTAAGTGTCTGTAAGTCTGCTTAGCTAGCCTATTGTTCAACGACGTTGTGTCATAACAAAGATGATTTATAACGTCGCACTACTCATTTATCCAGGCTTGAGACTGGCACTACCAGAGAGCACGGGCGGTGGCGCCAAAGGCCAATTTTATCGTGGGAAGTGCTGTTTTTACACGGATTTACCACGGTGTATTGAAGTAGGCCTAGGCTAAGTCTAGATCTATAAGTGTTTAGTTTGTTAAAATAACTATATCCTGATCTTTACTTTTTCATTTTCAGAGCTTGTATTTATCTGGGAGAAACGAAAAATACAATAGGATTATTAAGCTTGATTTTGTTTTTATTGGAAAACTGTTAATTGTAAATGACATCGCTGGGTTAATTGCAATCATCCATTCATAAAGCAGATCATAAGCAGAACATTTGCGTCGTCTTTTGATTATAACAAACATGTAAATTTAAAAACATAACATTTTTATTTAAAAATCAGGTTTCTACCCATTTTCAATCCATAGCGGCAAATCCAGCCATGCCCATCTAAAATTACCAACCACACCCCTAACTCGACCTCACAACTTCCTACATAAGGCCTATGAAGAGAATTTGCGCGATCGTCTATAATCCATATAAATTAATATGCTCTTCTGCTATAACAGACTGGTTTTGTCGTCAACGGCCTTTGATGTCATAAGACGACGTTAAACTGTGGTTTAAAAAAAACAGACTGGTTAAAGTTTCTGGCTAACGGACATTTAAATGCCTTCTTACGGGACATATTATTTGTTTTTAAGCATTCTCAACTTAACCCACCCCCAGAAACGTCCATACTGAATTCTATAAGTGCGCCACCACAAGATGTCGCTAACCGCTGAGAAATGCCTCAACATCTTTAAACACCTTTAAAACGCGGTCAAACGATGCCATATTAAATTCGTCAACTTCGCTCGTTCGCCTTGCGCAGCGATTATGTTGTATGTGTTGATGGGGTGAATTCCTTCACCGTCGTAGCCCGTTTGAATCGGTGCCAGACTACAGTTGCGGTTTCAAATCTCTTAAATAAGCCGCCATCGCTATGCGAACTAACATCCACATGCACACAGGCGCTTTGGTGTACACTTTGACCACTGTAGCTCAACGCGCTAGTAGGCCTACCACCCGTTGCAACTGTGACCCGCTGCGAGTCCCAAGTGGGCCCAGAAGACGCGCTTTCAGGGTAAGATTCTGCACCCTTCAGAGATAGGCCTAAGTGCCTTTTGACGACAGTAACACTGATTGTTCGTTTACAAGAACGTATAGGCCTACCCTACTCTTTATCAGTGTTATCCACATAGTTTTAATTTTAATTAGTAACTTCTATCAGCAGAAGTAGCCTATTTAGTTTAAGAGGTAATAATAAATAATAATAATAGTGACAATTTATATGGCGCCGTAACACAGCCATGCCGCAAGGGCGCCTCACAGTCAACTAACAGCAGGGTAGGCCTTGGAAAACAAATAAGTCTTGAGTTCGGTTTTGAATGAGTCGATTGTGTTAGCCGCTCGCAGGGCAGGAGGTAGTCCTATGTAGTGTCATAGTTAAGCCTATTATAGTTTCAGAGATAATCCTAATCGAGTATTTATATAGCGCCACTCAAAAACAGAGGCGCTATATAGTTTCATAGGTAGTCCTATTTAGTGTCGTGTAGGCCTTATATGGCTTTAGATGTAGGCCTTTTGGTTTCAGAGGTAGGTCTACTTGGAAAATAATCTTTTAGCATGAGATTATAATATAATCCTTGCGGCAAATCAAATCCTAGGCTTCGACAGTGACACACTACAGCTAAGCACTGCACCAACCATACCTGGAAGTGGTCTTCCGGTTTTATGTTCTTCGGAATTGAAAAATCTGTAAGATAAAAGTCACAAAACCAGCATCACAACTTCTCGAACAGCGTGAGAAACTAGGAGTGGCAAAGATCTTCTGAAGGAATAGAAGATGAAGAATGCGAAGATGGAGGAAGAGGAAGAGAAAGAGACGAGGACGAGGACGAAGAGGAGGAGGAGGAAGAGGATGAAGAGGAAGAGGAAGAGAAGAGAAAGAAGACGAGGAGGAAGAGGAGGAGGAAGAGGAGGAAGAGAAAGAGGAAGAGGAAGAGAAAGAGAACGAGGAGGAAGAGGACGAGGAGGAAGAGGAAGAAGAAGAAGAGGATTTTAACGAGCTTCTGCTATTATTGTTATTGTTATTGTCATTACCACTCCTACTAATACCACTATACCACCACAAGGTTCTGTCCTGGACCCGCTATTATACATACTTTACACTTCCGAAATCGGACTGCTCTTGTCTTCTTGCGGAGTCCTAAACCAACTCTACGCAGACGACGCCCAGGCTTACGTTCACTGTCCCGCGGCAAAAGCGGCCACTGCTGCCCAATCCATGCAGCTTGATATAGACTCCCTCGGTGGCTGGATGTCGTCGAATCGACTTCGGCTAAACCCTTCAAAAACGCAATTTATCTGGCTTGGCACCAGACAGCAGCTGGCAAAACTTGACCTGTGTGCCCTCTCAACCCAGTTTCCCCTCTTCACTTTCTGCACTTCTGTTCGGGATCTTGGAGTGATACTTGACCAAGAACTCACTTTCACTCAACATGTTAACTCTGTCTCTCGTAGCTGTTTTTACTAGCTGCGCCAACTGCGAGTAATATCTCGCACTCTTACCCCAGCGCTGCAGCTACTCTAGTTCACGCCTTCGTTGCCAGTCGCCTTGACTATTGTTCCTCTCTATAGGTTGGCCTTCCTCAGAGTCGGATTGAGCGCTTGGAGCGAGTTTTGCGCGCGGCTGACTGATTGGTGGCATTCCTAAGTCGGGTCATGTATCCGACTATATGCGGGATGTCCTGCACTGGCTGCCACTACCACAACGCATCTCATTTAGGGTCTCTGCCTTCGTTTGGCGTAGCCTCGTTGGCACCGCACCTGCTTATCTGCAGGAGCTATGTCGCTCTATCTCTGCCAATATTGGCCGCCGACCCCTTCGCTCTGCAGTACGCGGTGACCTGAGTGTCCCATTTGCACGCACTTCCACAATGCAACATCGGGCCTTCTCGGTTGTGGGACCGAGTATCTGGAACAGAGCTCCGTTCCTACCTTTCACCTGCATTTTGACCTCTCTGAAAACTATTCTTTTCAGCCGTGGTTGGGCCGGGAGCGCCTCTGAGTAGATATCTTGAAGGGGCGCTATATTAAGTTTCATTGATTGATTGATTGACCAGCTGTTACTACAAATGCTACTACTATAGTATAAGGTACTGATTGAGTTATTTTTCTAAACAGAGTAAGAATAGAGTGAGTAATTTTCAGTTGCCTTTGGAAGAATTCTGGCATTCGCTCCCTGGCCACTGCCCAGTGAAAGGTCATGTCGTACAGGATCTCCGGACTAAGCTGACCACCGCTCTCCACGAAGTATCTGCCGACGATCGAAAATCAAACTTTCATTAGCAAAATTAGCTAATTAGCATCAAAAAGCCATGGGGAGCTGAAGTTGACTTGACTTCAATGCAACAGACATACAGACAAACACAGACAGGCAGGTAGACAGACAGACAGACAGACAGACAAGTCGTCCGAACAGGGAGAACTATACAAATGTTATATCCTATAGATTGACGTCAGCGGCCTGGCATAGGACACAGGACGACAAACAGACAGATTGGCACACAGACAGACGGACGCATAGACAGACCGACAAGCAGGCAGACAAACAGACATACGAATAGATAGGTAGACGGACGGACTGAGAGACAGTTTCTCTTGAAGTGGTAGATTTTCGATACAGTTACAGACAGACAGACGGACGGACAGATAGGCAGACACAGAGAGAACAGGCGTATACATCCATACAGACCGACGGGAAGACAAATAGCAAGGCACACGGTCGTGAACTAAACAGACAGACACACAGACAGAGAGACACATAGACAGACACACAGACAGAGAGACACATAGACAGACACACAGACAAACGTCTACCAATGGATATACCAGAACCAGACCGAACCAGCCATGTGTACTACGAGATCAACAGAGAGACAGATTGAACTCTATACCTTATAAGCAGACCCTAGTGAATACAATACAATACAGTACAATACAATGCAACTCCCCCCACGAAACAATGATGCCTTGAGGAAGGCGAGTGCAGGCTCGAACCCGTACCTTGAGGCAACCGCTCGAACCCGTACTCTCCGCGTTACAGGCCGAGCGCCCTATCCATTCGATTACCAAGCAACCCTCTTCATACCTACCTAATTATAGGCCTCTATTCAATAGAGTCTATTGTGGGCCTATAGCGTACCTCGTCAGACCGTATTCTTATCTGAACAATTTGGAATCGTATACTGTATACCTGAGCATGTCGTACTCGTAATCGAGTCTCTGTCGTTCGATGACGAGGCCGACTGTGTTGACAAATCTCTGAGGAGAGTGAGGAATGAAGTTGGGAAGGAGAAATACCTACACACAGTCAAACGACAACATCATCATCATTATCGTCGTCGTCATCATCATTGTCAAAATCGTAAATATATTTAGTTAGTGCATAGAACAGTCGGTTGATTCAAATGTGACCATCATTTACCAGGTAGACGGACGGACGGACAAGCATAGGTTACAGAGAGACAGACACACAGATCCTCAGAGGGACCTTTTTGTTCCGAGGAGGGAGGGAGGGAGGAATGAAAGAAGGAAAGGATAGGAGTGAAAACGAAAGAACGTCCATTGTAACGTATTTATATGCATGCATTATGCTGTACGACTGCACTGTGCAACATTGTGCCTGTATATATACGATGCATGCATATATCAGTGTATGTTTGTATGTATGATGTATCTATACATGCACGTGTTCACGCATGCATGCATATGTACATGTACATTTCCTATGCCTTCGATTCGCATTTTTATGTGCATTTCCTGTAGAAATTTGTAATTTTAGTAATAATTACTTTACAAGACAGCCGTGTGCATGCGTGTAAACGTTCGTAATAATAATAATAATTTATGTACGAATGTGTGCATGCGTGCATGTACGAACAGTTTAATTTGTTCATTTGTTTTGTATTGATATGCGACTTTGAAATGACCTCTCCTTCTTTGATGACAACGTCTCTGTGGCGACCTCTTTCCATGACCTTGAGAACCATGTCTCCCTTCAGTTGGTAGAACAACTGAAACGAACCAATCAAGACTAATTCAATTAAATAATTCGATTGAATCAATGAATATCCCTATGCCCTAGTATCCCTAATAATCTATCGCTGCATTCTATCCATATTAACCATCCCCTTCCCTCTTGCTTGAAGAACAAATAGATTTTGAAAGACGCGGTTCGATACCCGTTACGGTAGCCCACTCTAGGTCGACTCAGCCTTCTACTCCCTAGGGGCAGCTGTAAAATGAGTGGGCGCCTAACAGGGTGCCAAGACAGGGAGCCAGTGACCGGCTGGTTCACAGGACGAAGGACTGAAGGGTGCACGTAACCTCCACAGCATTATTTTATGAATTCGTTAGGCCTAGAAAAGTAAGACAACTGCTGTCCCTTTGCATGAAACAAAGGTCGGACTCGGTCCACTAGCTCATATTGGGATTTGGGACGATCTATGTGGGGCGTTCATTTCCATTTCGAAGGGCCTTCACCTGGCAGTGGACGAATCCCAGGCCCAGGACATGGGGACCAGCGCATCGCCGCAGGATTTGCCGTCTACTGCTCGTCCGGTAGGCCTACCAAATTAAATTGTTTGGCGACAGAGAAGCGGGTAGGGCGGCTAGCCGGGCTAGGGCCATACGCAAACAGTTGCCCAGGGTCGTTACAGGGGTCGAAACCGCGTCCATCGACCCAGAGTCTTACTGCTGAACCACCGTATCACACCATTGATTATATGTATAAGTATGTAGGCCTATATATCATGTAATATTATGTATAATTATGGAAATGGTAATTGCAAATTTCTAAAGCGCCACTTCAAAAGAGACTCACCTAACACAATAAAACCATAACAGAACAAAAAACTGGTCTTCAAGTGTTTGCGGAAATAAGAAGCTAAGAATAAGTGTGTGTGTGTGTATATGTGTGTGTGCACTGTGTGTGTGCACATATTCCGGTATATTGGCCTATTGGGCAAATAATGGGTAGGCCTACCGAGATTTTTGATGCTAAGCATGTGATTCAAGCCTTGAATTTCAAGGGTATAAAGTCACTTAATTATCCCGCAAAATAATTATCCCCACAAAACAATTATCCCGCAAAAAATGATCGAGATAATTCTGACCTTTGTGCCTCTTAAGGGAACTACTAACTAGACCTCAATTAGTAGTGTGTGCAGCGATGCAGGTATAATAATAGGTTAAGACCTCAATCCTGACTGTAACTGATTCTTGAGAATGCAAGCTGACCTTTAATGTACCATTTACTATAGCTGAGTTGCTAAGAAAATGCTAAGAAATGTGCAGTCTGTGCTGCAGTTGCGTACGTTTAATGCAAACATGTGAACAGATTTTATCTGACTAACACTTAGGCCTATATAGCGTGTTGCAGTCTGTGAAGAATGCATAAAGAATAATGATAGTGATGATGATGATGATTATTATGATGACGACGACGACGATGATGATGATAATAACGATGATGATGATGATGATGATGATGATGATGATTATTATTACTATTATTATTATTATTATTATTATTATTATTATTATTATTATTATTATTTTTTTTTTTATGGCCCGAGGTACAAAGGATCCCTCAGGCTCTAAGATACTAAGTATAATTGTGTTTTACGGGTTCTCGTCTCCATCGTGTTGCATAAATGAGCCCCTAAAGGCCGCGGCGTTAAAGCGCTGCATGCAGACGGACAATCGCTGGAACAGGTGCGTCGTCTCGCGGGGGTCCCCCGTTGCCTCCGTCATCCGACGGCCTAGCTCCTGTAAGAACTCTCGTCCTGTGCGGTTGATGGGGCCCAATGATTCTAAGGCCACCGGGACAAACTCGTGTGTCGCGGGCAAGGAAGAGTATTTGCTGAGTTTGCGTTCTGCAGCATGTTCTGCCGCACCTCCTGTCATCGCTGCCGTCAGATGGACGTACGAGGGGGCGCATGTGTGGATGGCCGTTGCATCCCAGGCTATATATTTGCCTCTGGCCCATGGGATCAAAGTGGCCCCATCCGGTCTCTTGCCATCGGTTCGAATCAATCCAGGCGGCTCCTTTGAGCTGGGGATGTCCGCCTTCGAGAGGGATCTCCAAATTATGTCGTTGATGGCGGCGTGTCGGGCTGTTCTTCCCACCGACTTTCTACAGACCAGCCCATGGTGTCCTCCTGGGTCGGCGATTTCTCCACACTGGCATCGGTGCGGTGCACATAGGGTGAGGCCGAGGCGCAAGCCTGCCGCCACACGCACCGCTTCGTTACTCAGTCCTAGACCGCACGTCACTAGAGGAATGGTCACGAGCCAGTCTCCGGCATGTGGGGCCTCCACCGCTCTCAGTCTTGCCTGGCTAAGTGGGTCGCTGCCACCGGTCCATACTTTCGTTTTGTCACTGTCGATGAGAGGTCTATCCCAGTTCCTTTGTCGGCTCAGGTTCGGCCCCACCACCGCCGGCATCGAGTCTCTGCGGGCCTCCAGCATTTCTTCCCGATGTATATCTCTCCATTCTGTCCTACTCAGTATGGCACTCACGAGCGAGTCGGTCGACGCAGCTGAAGCCAAGTAGGCTGAGGAAGCCAGCATCGACACTCGTCGTGTCCCAAGTCCTCCATCTCTGACCGGGAGGGAGGCTTGCAGCCATTGCATGTCACTGAGTTCCGTGTTGAGAATCTTTTCCAGTCCTACTCTCATCTGGTTGTCCATTTTCTCGAGCAGTTGGTTGTTCCAGCATGGTGTGGTTCGCAGCAGGTAGGTCATTTTCGATGCACCAAAGCACGATCTAAGCAGCACAAGTGCTGAATGAGCCGGTAGGTCGGTCAAATCCTTCATCACTCGGTCGAATGTTTCGCTGTGCTCTCGAAGAACTTCGTCAAGCGTTGCCCCTCTGAACAGCGGGGCCCCCAGCAGCGTCAGTTCGTCTCTGTCACGCCTTCTGAAGTTCTCGAGTTCTGGGTCATTCCGATTGGCCTCCGAATAGTATTCACATTTTGACCTGTTCAAAGAAATTCCGAGTGTCGACCCGAGTTCCTCAATCCTTGCCATATCATGCAGGACCGCTTCCGCTTCACCACCCAAGGAGAGGTCGTCGAGGTAGCCCAGTTTGAACCCGGACCGCATTGACCTCAGCGCCGGCTGCAGCGGTAAGCAGAACAGCAGAGGTCCAAGGGGGTCGCCCTGCTGAGGCCCCATCTGCGACCGCACCATGAACTGGCCAAACAGCAGAGTGGACTCCTCTGAATAAGACTGATGGACAAAGGCATATAGCTCCGGGATGATGTCATAGACCGCCTGGAGCATAACATCTCTTCGCAGGGTGTTAAACGCATTGGCGAAGTCCAATTTCACAAAAATTTGGTCACTTTGCATATTTGTGACGAAGTTTCTAGCCGCATGGACCGCCGCCTCAGCCCCGCCCGGGGCCGCGATGCCGACCTGGAGTGGAGCAAAGAACGACCCTAGCCTTCTCAGTGCATACCCATTGGCGCACTTGGCCGCCAACCTTCGCCATACATGTCCGATAACGATGGGTCTGAGACCCCCCGATTTCTTCGAGAGGGCGATAAGGGTGCCTCCAAAAATCTGGTCGCGAATCTGGTGTGGACATTCCCCTCGCAGCATCATATTGATGAAGTCCGTCATAGCTTGGAGCAATGGACCCGCAGACTCTCTGGTATTTATTAGGTCAAGCAGATGTTGGGGGCGTAGGCCATCCGGCCCCCCTGATGACCCTGCCGGGAACGATCTGATCGCCTCCTCGACCTCTCTTATTGAGACCTGTAGGGGGTCCGTCAGTGTTGCATCCGGCAGGTCTGCCATTTTGTCCAGCCACCCATTTGGTGGGTGTCTTTCCTGCATTGCTATCAGTGAATCGGTTGTTGCCTCGACAGGACGGTCCTGGCTGCAGAGGATGCGTGATGCAGCTCTGATGTTGCCCTCCTCTAGCTTTGCGTTCACCGCCGCCAGAAGCAATTCCCTTTCGTTGGCCTTCCTTCTTTTATCGCCTATTGCCTCCTCTTCTGAATCATTCATCTCCTTCACATAATCTCGGTTGTCAATCCGCTTCTTGACAATGTTGGCCATGTTGCGTCTGCGGCCTGCACGCGGAGGCTGCGCCAGGACGCCGGTGGCGATAATATTATTATGACCTAATATTATTATTATTATTATTATTATTATTATTATTATTATTATTATTATTATTATTATTATTATTATTATTATTTTTTATTATTATTATTATTAATATGATGATGATGATGATGATGATGATGATGATGATGATGATGATGATGACAGTGATGATGACGATGACAGTGATGATGACAGTGATGATGACAGTGATGACAGTGGTGATGATGATAATGATGATGATGATGATGATTGATGATGATGATGGTGATGATGGTGATGAATTGATAATGATGATAATAATGATGATAATAATAATGATGACGTTGATGATGATGATATCCAGACGATCAATCTACAGTACTGTACCTCTTCTCCAGCTTCGATGTGGAAATCCTTCCTCTGGTTTGGTCCACCAACGAACATGACGTTGATCTGTCCATGCTCGTGCCTACAATGGACCGAATTAATCATTCATTATACAAAGGAGAGAAAGAAGAACAGCTAACTCCGAGAGGCAGTCACGATGTATGGTGTTCAGCGACTTCATTTTCTTAGCCTCGGCATATATATGGTCGGGTTGCCAGTCCTCTCCCGTTGCTGCCTGGTCATCGCACCGACATTTTGTAGCTTAGTTTCCTGGATAGGGTGGGGGCAAATTGAGCAGAATTCTTAAAATATCGTTCTGCCATGACAGGGATTTGACAGAGAACGTATACGACCTTTGTGTTAGCTGTCCAGCACGTTAACCTCTTGCCTACCGCGAAAACCTCTATAGACCTACAGTAGGCCTAACTATTGTATGCATGTATCACAAAGGCAGCATATATATGTATGATGTAGTCTGTGTAGCCTCTAAGTTGATTTTGCATGCTACAATATAGACCCAGACACCAATACAATACTGTATATGATTACATAGGCGGAGACTTGGTCTTGGGTTTGGGGGGACCGGCGAAGGATAGGCTGAAGGACGATCGGCGAGGCGCGAAGCGCCGAGCAGGGGAGGGGTTTGGGGAGGGGATGTGCCCCTCCCCTATTTAATTTTTTTGAATTTCCACACTGTAATGGTAGCATTTTAAGCTGTCATCTGAAAAAATTGCTCTATAATTTGAGTGCTGATAGGAACCAACTATCAGTCGTAGCTTACATGTAGTTTGAGTCGTGTTTGAGTTTGGGGAGGGGTTTGGGGAGGATATGTGCCCCCTCCCCTATCTAACATGTTTTGAATTTCCACACTGTAATGGTAGCATTTTAAGCTGTCATCTGAACAACATTGCTCTATTATTTGAGTGCTGATAAGAACCAGCTGCCACTCGTAGCTATTATTATTATATTCATGAAATATTTCAGAAATATTGGGGGGGGATATAAGCAGCTCCATCCCCCACCTCAAGTTTGGGGGGCGGTACCGTCCCCCCTAAGTCTCCTGTATGATTATGCGTAAATGTCTAATGTGGGGTGTATATTTACAGAGGCCTACAGGCAGTGTGATTTTCGTTAACGATAACGATAACGAAAATGTTCGTTAACGAAAATAAAATGATTTCGTTAACGATAACTATAACTATAACTAAAAATATCATTAACTATAACTATAACTATAACGAAAATAACACTAACGAAAATTCATCTTTATTTTCGTTAATACAAAAAATAAAAATAGGAAGTGCAATATGGACGATTCGACATAAATGAGAACGAAAAATGCGAAATTTTTATTGTGAAATTTGTCAGTTACTTTGGAAACTCGTGTATTGATGAAGCTGAATGTATCCATGCTTCAAAGGTTTTCATTGCTCTGAGTAAATTGTGAAACAGCGTATTAATACGCACAATTTTGCTTATAGACTTAATTATTGTAACTAAGTAGTAACTAAAATTAACTAAAATAAAAATCCATTAACTATAACTATAACTATAACTAAAAAATAATACTAACTATAACTATAACTATAACTAAAATAAAAAATCATTAACTATAACTATAACTATAACTAAAATAAAACCTGTAAGGAAAATCACACTGCCTACAGGTAATTGCAAGTTTATGTTTGCAGCGAGTTGTTATAAAAAATAAAAATTATTATAACGTTAATGCACGTATTTAAGCATTTGAAACAATGAAAACGTATCTAAACATGATATTAGTTAGTCAGTGACAGCGGTTGGGTCTGATACTTACATGAGTTTGTTAGAGACTGGGGGAAGAAAGAAAGCCTTGTTCTCTTCAATCCATCTGGAGACATTCGTCTGCACAAAACCTTCCGCTTCCATTTCCAACTAAAGATCTGCTTTTAAACGACAAAGTCCACAGACTACGGATGACGCTGCGTCTCAGAGATATTTCCGATCAGGTTTAAGACTGATTTTAACTTCTGCCGTCGATAACCCAGTTTATTCCCTCGACTGTCCCTCCTGTGAACAAATGGACTGTATAATGACTCGCGGGGACCAAATACCACAGGCTGAACTCTGGAGTTACCTCTGACAACCCCTAGGCCCAAAAACGCCCTCCCCACCCTGGCTGCTCAGAGTGGTCTGGGGTTCGAAGACCAGTGGACTTTGGCCAACATAACTCCGTTCGCTAGTACTATGCCTATATATGTTGACAGTGACAATACTTCTTGAGGCCTATAGTCTATAGACCTATTATCAGTCTAAAATACACTCTTAAGCTGTTTACAAAATAGAGGGATTCAATCTGACTCAGGTCCCTTTGACTCAGGTCGGAAATCTTTAAGCTTTCCAACAATAGACGACCAACAGCTTTCATCGAAGCCCAAATGAATTAAACGCTAGGATGCCCTAGCTTGAGTCAACCGTGTGCGTGCGTGCGTGCGTGTGTGTGCGTGTGTGTGCGCGCGTGTATCCATGTACGTAAACTACGTAGGCCTATGCATCAGTTAACGGTTAAGTCGCCAATGAGATGCTTGTACAATGTACATGCCATTTTGTTTCCATCCGGTTTACCCCATTATGAGAGAGGAAGGGAGCACTTTCAATTAGCCAGTATTAGTGGGGTTAGTCACCCACACACGGACGTCAACCGAAAGGTCGGGGGTTCAAATCCCCGCCAGGGTAGAAATCTGTTTGAGATTTCGGCTCCACCTGCACCCTCTAGCCAAGTCAGCTGTAATGCAAACACTGATAGTACACTGTCGGTGGGTAGATGAGACGGCGAGGGAGAGGACTGGCCACCCGCCCTCAAAGGCCGAGGCCAAGAAAATGAAGCTGCTAGCACTTCAACCCATGGCAGCCTCTCAGGCTAGCTTTAAAAGGGACTGCTCTTCGTCTACTAAATCAGTTGTAACTGCGGATTTGTTCAGCTTCTGAACAGCTTATTCACAGGTGTATGAGATGCAAAATCAGTAGGATAGCTACGTTCTTCTGCTTATTCGGTAGATGGAAGTGCATAAGGACGCCCAATGCAAATTTCAAATAACCAAGAAGAGCAGTTCCTGAAGTCCCGAGTGGCAGCCATTGCCCATGGGCATGAACTATGAAGAGCTAGCGACTTCATTTTCTTAGCCTCGGCATATAAGAATGAGTGGCCAGTCCTCTCCTTCGCCGTCTTCACCGATAGTGTACGGTCAGTGTAGGCCTACTCGTTATACCTGAGTGTGCTACGGGAAGCAGGCACTGCCAGGCAGAGGTGAATATTGTTCTCGAAATAAATTTCTGCCCTGCAGAGATTTGAACCTCAACCTCTAGGTTGACAGTCCAGCAAACTAACCACTAGACTATCTAGCATCCCTATCAAATATCCCAATGAACACACAATTCATTCTCAGAAATAAAAGCATTTATTACAAATATTCCGTTTTCAATGCATGATTAGTCAGGCAGAACAATATATACATGACTGGAAAATATATGACTGGAAAATTTACAACACATTCATTTTTGAAAGATGGAAAGAAATAGAAACCGTTAAACAATAAAACAATTAAAAATTAAACAATTAAAGTTGGACACAGGACATATACTGTATAAACATTGAATCCGAAGATCTAAAGATGGAAACGGTCTACAGTATTACAGTAGTTGCACCATTCACTAATTCTATTCTTCGTTTTAAGGGATAAAAGCTTTTACTAAAATGTTAACACGCTCAAAACATGATTACTGTCGATGATTACTGTCGGATAGAAACAACAGGATTGAACAACACAAAGAGATTCTTGAAAATAAATGGCATAAAATAGAAACCGCTAAACAATGAAAAACGGCTAAAAATGGAAATGACTGAGAATTGCAAAGACATAAAAATGTTTTAAAAAATGCAAATGACAAAGCCGAACAGGCATAAATGCAAAATGACGCTTAAAATGGATAAAAATAGTACAGAGCCTCTGAGCCTGAAACCAAGGTCACACCTACAAGTTCTGTTAAATAAGCATACATAACTTTATCTACATAAGGTAATTGCACGTTATTAAACACTCGTCGATCAACAACAATAGCATTAGAAAGATCATGGTAAGGCTCTACAAAATAAATATTATACAAACGATGAGATTTTTAACCTCAAAAAGACAGACAATGTGGCTATTTGGAAAATTTATGACCGCTCACATATAAAAAATATCACAAATCATCGTTCTAAACCAACAGGGCAACTTTCTACGAGCAGCACCGGGAAACTGTTGCCACAAAATCACAATGATACACTTTTATAAAAAAATATCTTACTCTCAAATACCACAGAAACTTTGCAAGCTCACATAAAAAATTTCACTAGATCTAATCACAGATTAAGAACATTACAAATGCAAAACATTAGAGAAATACTGACTATTTACAGTTTTCTTGGAGCAGCAATCCATGCTGTGGAAAAACTAATTCGAAAGTGAGCACTTCCATATTAAAACAGCATTACTTCCACAACAAATAGTCACCATATAAAGAAAGTAATTAAATAACATAAAAAAATCTCCATATTAATATATTTTCGTCTCATTGTATAGCACCATTGTATAATGTTCAAAGAAACAATAGCACCAATGCACCATTGTTTAGTGTTCAAAGCACCTATTACAACAGCAATATTCAATGAAACTATAGCACCATTGTTTGTTGTTCGATGAAACAATAGCACCAATGCACCATTGTTTAGTGTTCAATGCACCAATTATAATAGCACCATTGTTTAATGTTCAATTACAGTACAACACCATTGTCTGCTGCTCGATGAAACAATGGCACCAATTATAATAGCACCATTGTTTAATGTTCAGTGAAACTACAGCACCATTGTCTGCTGTTCAATGCATCCACTGATGGCATTGAGCAATTATGTGTCATTGCCCAAAGTCCCCATACAGTTGTCACCCTAGAGAAGGATTCAACCTAACCACCTAAATTGTACAACATTGTGTCACAAACAACTGAGAGAGCAATGGAATGGCATCTTCAATTATATTAAATGAAATTAGCACCAATTTTAAATTAGAGCCAAACTGGTAATGACAAAAACAAATATTTCCCCAAAATTTTGTTTTCGCAATGATTTTAGTTCTTCAAAATTCAAGGACATTGAGGATTCAAAAAAAATTTGAGGTTTCTTTGCCAACTAAAACAGAAAACTATATACAAGCATCATATTCAAAATACTCTTTAAAATATAGCAAATCTTAACTACACTTGATTGCATAATGAGTTCTTATCACTTTCTACATAAAACATAATCTACAACGTAATATCGCTAAAAGTACATTATTGTCTAAGAACTTTAAAATTAACAAGCACCAGCAACAAGATAAAACTTTTGTATATATTCTTCAGCAGGTCATGCTTGAAATTTACAATTTAAAATACTTCCATAGATACACACTGGTTAACTGTCACTGAGAGTAAAAATACTGGTTGTTTCACTTAATAAAACAGAATTACAGCTTGAATTGGCTGTTGATCGTCATTTCAAATTTCATTAATGAGAGTTGCATTGCAGCCGGATCAAAGCTTCTGAGAACTTGCAAGTTCTAAAATACCAGGCTACTGAGTGGTTAAAGCTTGTGAATCATCATCCATAAACCTCGACCTTTGACCTGGGTTCAGACCAGAGTTCTGGGGCTCAACAAATGACCAGCTGGTCGGAAGGGACTGCCCCTGAGTGGTGCAACCGGCAAAGCCAATCGAGTGCTGCATGGCAAATTGCGGTTGAAACATAGAGCACTGGTTTTCTAAAGCACTTCTAGGATTAAGCATTGAGCACCACTGCTCCATGGGACCTGAAGGCACATCAAATTCAAGAAGACAGGCACCTTCCGCAGGATACCTACCTCTTATTGCCCAACCGAAATGACTCCGCTCTCCCCAAATCCCACACTGATTTGGAAAATCAGAACTGCTTTCCACCCAGGAAGTCCCACCTCCATTTCCTCCATCTCCAGGCAGCGACGCCGTGTCCTGCTCGCTGGGACCCTTGTGCAGAAAGTGACATCTCTGACCATAATTGCACAAGCCTTTGTTGTAATACTCGCGACATGGTTTCGTCTTGTAGCGCGGCGGGCGTGCAACTTGGCGCAGCTCCTCGTCTCCGTGGGCGTACTGGCATTTTCTTCCGTAAGGACAAGTCTGCCTTTCTCTCCAGTTGCGACACATTTCCGTTTTGTACAGAGCGATCTTTACCCAACGTTTCCCATCGTTCCAAGACCCTTGCTCCATGCTGCACGATGTTCTTGGAGAATCCAGGTCCTGTGAGGGCTGAAAAATTAAATGCCTAACATCAACTTCTGATGTTGCTGACCATGATGGTGATGAATGGAGAGAAGAGAACCGGTTTGAAGTGGAGGCGCTGTTCAGGAGCGCAATGGCAGCCTCAAGCCCTTTATGGTTGTTAATGATATCCCCAGCTTCCTTCAAAGCTCTTTCAACTTCCGGATTCTAAAAAATAAAATAATAAATAAACGATGATATTAATAACAATAATTAGAAAAATTATAATACTAATAGTAATTAAAACTATTTAACAATAATGATAATACTAATAGTAATTAAAGCGATGATGACGACGACAGGACGGTGGTAGTGACGGTAATATCATGATGATATTGTTGTGGGGCGCGGTGGTGTATGGGTATGTTGGGTGCCTTGCAGCCGGAAAGTTCGAATCCACCTTAAGCCACTGCGAGGGACGATGCAAGTGGCAAGTGGCGTGAAACTGATTCAGTGTGCGCTGTAGTGGTCCGAGTATAAATCTTGAAGGGGCGCTATAACAAGTGCTTATACATACATACATACATACATATCGTGATGACATGGTGGTGGTGGTGATGATGAATGGCATTAAATATAGGCCCAGAAGTCTAAGATGAACTGATTAGTTTCTTGTAAGCAAAGATTATTCCTTTTCATAGCCTATTAAAGTTATATTTTTATCTTCAGGAATTAACGAAATATGTTCAGTTCATATGAACAAGAAGCATTCTAGAATAGCAGGCCTTTCCCGGCTTTCAGAGCCACGAAATAAATTGCCGAAATTTTGAACATGCATTTATATGCGAAATAAAAAACAACTTTTGCGACCATATCCAAAGGAACCCCCTCCGAAAGCTAAAACACCCTCCGAAATGTTTTTTGGCTACGCCCCCTGGCTGCACCCTTGTCACAATGTCACCAACATCCTTCTCCAGATCCACATCTCAAAAGCTTCTAATTTCTTAATCTCTTCTTTTTTTGGTCCAGCCTGCCTAAAACACAGGCCTGCCAAATGCCGTAGTTAATAATAAGTTTGAATGTTCTATGTAGCCTATACAAAAGCTTCTGCCGAAATGTTTTAAAATGTTGTAAATTCAAACCTTGGTATGGTCATTGACACTGCGTAGCTGCTGGAGTAACTCCTCCGTCGTCATCATTATGGCGCCAATTATATTCCTACTTTATTACGTCTGAAGTCAGGCAATTTTCCTATAACGAACTAAACGAATTCTTTGATTGCTTTAATTGAATGATTCTTTCAAATACTCATGAAAACCTAACTTACACAGCGTTTATTTCACATGCTTTTTAAAACCGATAAAAGTTTACATCGAACTCTGTCCGTCGTCTGGTCACGTTTTGGGATAGTGAGAGATCGTCGATGGCTAAAAAATATATGCACACCGCGTGATATTTCTTCCGCGGTGTTTAAAATGAGCACAAAATCTCGTAACCGTAGGCTAATTCGCCTAATTGATACAATATTTGCCTACAAAGCGGTCTTTCGGTAACCCTATTAGGAGTGGTAGGCAAGGCCAATTGCTCATTGAGTGCACTACTCTTTAAACAATAAATTATTGTCTTGGTCTTAAGTTTAGACAAATTTAGTAAGTCATTATTTCTTACGCAGAATTTTAAAATTAACACATTGCGCGCTGCGATGTCTAAATATAGATATCGATGCGCGATACTGCTAGGATTATGGCCACGTGCTCTCGTTGTATGCGAAAGGTAAATGGTTCAAGGAACGTTATATAGCGCCATAATGTAGACTCGTCAGAGGCCCTCCCGACCTAACACAATGAAACCACGATCGAACAGATTGGTCTGAAGGGCTTGCGGAAAATAGGCAAAGATAGGCTGAGGAGTCACTCCGTCTCCATGTCGCAGGTTATGAGGCATCTTATTCCAGCGGTATACGGTCCAACGACAGGAAATCCTTTTACGCTGGACTCAAATGATAGATGCATAGGCCTAATAGTCCAGGGCGGCGCCAGGGGGGCTAGGGGGGCTTAGCCCCCCCTAACTGCGGCTCAGCCCCCCCAAACAAAAAGTGGGAAATCTCTGCCAATGCTTACTTCATAATAAGCCAACTGAACAGTGACCAACGGCAACGAAATCATCAACTATCTCAGGCAGTGAGGCAATTATATTACTTGATTATGATGGACAGACTCACAGGGCCTATTTTAATCTTTAGATTTTTGTTATATTTTTATTTTTCTAGAATTTCCAAGTGTTGCCATGGATAATAATTCTTAAGTAAAGTGTTTTCAACTTCATGATGTTGATGTTTTAATGGGTTTGGTGTAGTATTGCATGATGGCTTTATTCCAACATGAAGTATTTCAGACACAAAAAGTGTGATTGGGAATGTAAGTTTGTCATCATGTTGTTTGTACAGGAGGCATAGTTGCAGTTCAAATAAATTCATGTTTGAAAGTTTTCCTGTAGCAAAATGCTGTAATAACTTGTTAGGGATTTTATGTCGCTTATGTACATTAAATTTGTGCTTTACAAGGAAATAAACATTAGGATTTAACGTGTTTATTGTATAGTTTTCAATCAATCTAAGTGGAGAATAGTAAAACTTGCAAGCACCTGTTTCAAATCAATGCCCAGTAACAGCTGTAAGGGTCTATGAAAGAAGTAATTTGGGAACATCTTAAAGATTTTCTTGTGATAGAGCTCAAACTTCTGTACAGTATATTGATTCCATTGTCTGCAGGTTTTGTGTCGGGTATAGAAGAGGAAAGGGATGGAGGCATAGGCGCAACCACCCTATGGGACCCGTAGGACGCGTCCCCCCAACTTTCGGGCAGGCTTGGACGGTGCCCCCCCCAACTTTTGAAAATTTTGAGGTAAACAAGAGCCCAAAATGCACTCCATTTGGTATTAAATGCTCAAAATTGCGTCGTCGTCTGGGGCTCCGCCCCAGACCCCGTTGGCGGAGCTTACGACGCTCCCCCGTATCCCTATAGTCGTTAGGGGCTTCTTGCTTTCCGCAATCGCGGCTGTACGTGCACCTTCCGCACTCGCAATTTCCCCCACTCGAACGTTCTAGTAGGTCCGTCCCCTAACAAATCGCTGGACCTGGCCGATAGAATTACAGAGTAAGGCTAAAGCCGCTAAACTCACCTGAGTCTATAAGAATTCAGTGCAGGATGTTGCTGTATAATTTCACTCTAAACCTGTAGCCTACTTATCACGCTTTAAAATTAGACTAAGGCTCGCGGTAGAAAGCCTATAGGAGGACATTTCAATTTTTACTTCTGAGACTGCGAGTGGTATTCTTCTAAAACCTAAAATCTCAGTTTATTCATATAATAAAGTCATATTTTTTTCACATATCTAGATGGTTTAGGTACTTTTATATCGAAATCATCCGTGAAAAATTTGAGGTAAATTAGAGCCCAAAATGTACTGCATTTGGCATGAAATGCTCAAAATTGCGTCGGCTTCTGGGGCTCCGCCCCAGACCCCGATGGGGGAGCTTACGACGCTCCCCCATACCCCTATAGTCGTTAGGGGCTTCTTGCCTTCGGCAATCGCAGCTTCGCGCCTTCGGCGCTCGCAATCCCCCTCAGACATTCTAGTAGGTCCCCAGTGGCGTAGCAAGGTTTCTGGGGCCCTTGTGCAGAGCTTTGGTGGTGGGCCCCTTGAACTCCCCCATTCGATTTCAAGCAAAAACGCTGTGCAAAAACGCTGTTGCATACAACATAAAAGGTCAGATAATCAAATTGGACAAGTCTAAATTCTACGGTAATCTAAGGAGAAGCATATTATAAGTTAATGCGCTTTCTCTTGCGCAAAAATATCCACCACTTTTGAAGTGTCAAGCTTTTTGGCATGTTCATTTTCTGTTGACAACATTGCCAGGTCGCTCGAGCAGCCGCTCTTCTGACATGGTACTTCGCAGATAGTTTTTGATGAGCTTCAGTTTTGAAAATGATCGTTCACATGTCGCAGCAGTCACAGGCAATGTCAGCAGACATCACTGAATGTAGACGAAAGAGCATAATAGTCTACGAGTAACAGTTGTGCAATTTCGAAGATGGTTGATCTCGTTGACAACTTCGAACGAAAGCTTGAGCGAAATGACAACAGCTGAGCTAGAAAAGCAAGCGAAATGTCGGTATCATACTGTTTAGCTAACAGTTCGGTTGCTGCATACAATTCTTTGTCAGAGGCATCTAAGAGTCTCGAAGGCAAGAGAGCGCTGAACGTTGCAGCCAAAGAACTAAGGCTGACGGTCTGATGGCTGGGGGCCCTTGACCGTCGGGGGCCCTTGACCTACGGGGGCCCCTTGACCACCGTGGGCCCTTGTGCACTGCACAACCTGCACAACCCATTGCTACGCCACTGTAGGTCCCCCCTACTTCTGGACCGTGGTTGCGCCTCTGGATGGAGGTACAGGAAGGGGAAAAGAGGGAGGGAAGAAAAGGAAGGGCTTAGGGCTACAGCCCCCCCAAACCGGAAATCCTGGCGCCGCCACTGCCTAATACTACTGCAGATTCTCTTAGGAGCTCTTAACGATCTTTTCATCAAATATTCTGTCCACTACTGAGGCCATGTCTCTTGCAGACTTGATATGATGCTCAGTTTACAGTTAACTGTATTGTTCTAAAGTTTGTTGGCGTTAAACCCAAAGGTTTCATGCCAGGATCGTTTTAACCCTCTGGAAAAAACTGAAATGACGTCCATGACTGGCTCCCATACCACTGTGTGGGCATGAACAGTATAAGAGCCTGACCCTTCACCCACTGAATTTCGGACTTCACACAGGATGGAGAGGATTCACAAGAGCTTGGAATGGAGACGGCCTTGGCAGTATGTTCTGGAATGCACCAGAGAGGGGCTAATGATTATGAAGACACTTGTCGTGCCTTTGAGGACCTCTCGTATGGCTCAGTTAGCTACACTGGTTACAGCACAGGCTGCATACCAAGCACCTCTGTGTCAGAGAGTATGCGGATCGCAGTTCACTTCCCAATGCTGGCTTATTTAAGAGATTAAATCTCGGTCTCTAGCACTGTCCAGACACGGGCCCTTAAATGGTGCAATGCCCTTTCAAACGGGCAGCAATGTTGAAGGATCAATTCATTGAAAATTGAGCAGGGTCAATGCCATATGGCCGCAATATAAAGCACTTTATTTATCTACATTTACTTTATTTTACTGCACAAACATTACGACTAAAATCCAACTGTGATTTATACTGACACATAATCTGACTAATTTTATTTCTGTGATTTAATTTTAACGCAATTAATTTGTAAATTTCTTGCGTCAGGGAGAAAGTGCCGGTTTTAATAACCGCTTCATGGAGCAATGAGACAAAGCAGCATTAAATCTTTGTAACTTAGAGTCTGTGGGCCATGAATATGCAAAAGGCTACAGACAACTCCACAATAAAATAAATTGTCTGAACATTGCACATACCCACCCGGGTAGGTTCAATTTACACATGTATATTGCCTATGAGTGTCCTCAAAGATGCTACATAAATATAGTGTCTTTGGAAGTGTTAGGTGTTATTTAACTGTTCAGAAATACTTCAAAATCACTAATATATAGTCACTAGTGTCTTTGGAAGACCTGTAGGAGCTATGAAAATGTTAAAATACACACACAGCTATTTTAACATTTCCATTACAGAAAACAATTGCAACAGCACTCCAATCATAATTTTCCTTTCTCTTGTTATTGTAATTTAATTTAAATAATAGAATAAAAACAAAACAAAAAATTACTAGCTTGGCAACCAAAACGAAGTCAAACTTGAGCAGATATGGAGTAAAACTGTCAAAATCAGAATTTTCACATTTCACTAACGAAACTCAAAAGTAATTGTTTACTGGAATTATACCATCAGTCAGAGAAAGCTGAGAAGGTACTTCATCACACTCGTGAGGCTGAAGCCGATCATTCACGATAGTTTGATCAATAAATATAAACCAAATAGACACATTTTGTCTGACAGCGAAGATCATGCACAGCTTGTTTCACACGAATTATCCTCCAGATCAATTCGATCTGCCTCCAGATTAATTAGATCTGGTTCAAGAACAATTGGATCTTCCTCCAGATCAATTGGATCTTCCTCCAGATCAATTGTATCTGCCTACAGATCAATTCGATCTGTCTCCAGATCAATTCGATCTGCATCCAGCTCAATTCGATCTGTCACAAGATCAATTCGATCTGCCTCCAGATCAATTCAATCTGCATCCAGATCAATTCGATCTGCCTCCAGAGTCCAGATCAATTCGTTCGGCCTCCAGGTCAATTCAATCTGCATCCAGATCAATTCGATCTTCCTCCAGATCAATTCGATCTTCCTCCAGATCAATTCGGTTGGTTGTTCCAACCGGTTCCTCATCGATCACAACGTCCACGCTACCTTCGTCATCGCTCGTCAAGTCAATGCACGGCGGTTCCCCATCAGATACGACATTTCTGTGTTCTTTCACATCAGTTTCTAACTTGATTGTCGGTAATTCGGTTTTACAAGATGATTTTTCATTTGATTGTTTGTTGCCCTCAGCGCTCGTTTGGTCCGATGCTGGAAGCTTTCGCAAGACCAACGGTTGAAGAGCAAATCCCATCTCAACCAGTTCATGACTCATACGATACAGAACGCACAAGCGACTCCTCAGACCTTTACGTTTCCAGTTGTCGACACAGCGGAACAGTCGCCTGGAACACACGGCCCGACCTGCTTTCGAAGTCGCCATCGTGAACTGACCTAAAATTGCAACAAAACTGCAGTGATCCTTTGGCAGAATTAATATGCATTCATTCATTCAGAGCATTTATACATCCTCTTTGTAGAATAGTAGGGAACCAGATGAACCAATGGAATCAGTCATAGGGAAACATGAACAGTTGAAGTTTGCAACAAAGTGGGAAAATTAAATGTCAGGCATACTTTTGGGAAAATGATATTAAAACTAAAATACGACACTCTCCATGAAAACTACTGCGAGGCGCTCACCGGCTCAGCCACAATGGGAAAGCAGAACTCAAGATTTTGTAGAAAGTATGTAGAAATAGAATACCCAGCTAAGACAAGATATTATTATTATAACTCATTTATTAAGTGCCACTATCTGATGGCCAAGCACCTGTCAATGGTGCTGAGCAATCTGTGAGTGAAGGAGTTGCTCAATGTCCCTACACAGTCACCATCTCAGAGGAGGCTGCAACCTGTACTCTCTGTATTACAACGCAAGCAGCCTAACCAATCAATTGGTTACCATTTCCCAGGGTCTTACAGACTATGGCCTCACCCTCAAAACTGCATTTTTCACTTAGCACTTTAATGCTGAGCTCCATTGGTTTCCCAGTCGCTTTTAGTACACTCTTGTTGTTAAAATGTTACTTTCACATACTTTATACCATTCTGCAGCTGTGCACAGATGGTCTAACCATCAAACCAATGAGAATTGGATACAAAATAGATAATTTAAAAACTGCTCCAATAGCAGTACAACTGATAAATAAAGATGAAATTACTGTTATTCTCATTATCAACTTTTTGTGGAAAGCTCACATAATTGTAATTGTAATTGTAATTACGACGATTTATATAGCGTTGTTCGTAGCAAGCTACTTCTAGAACGCTTAACAAAACTGTCAACTGTCAGCGCAAATGTTAGTGCTCGTGGTTACGTAATAGATGCATTTTTAACTGTTTTTTAAAAGTCGGTAAACTTTTGGTCTCCTGGATGGGCGCAGGAAGACTGTTCCAGGCACGTGGACCAGCGACCCGAAAGGCTCGATCCCGCTTTGGTTTTAGTGGCTGGCACAAAAACATCAGCGGACTTTGATGATCGCAGCCGCGACCTATCGACATCGTCCGAAACGGGGCCTGATCTTGTCTGCCAGGTAGCCTGGTGCACAGTTGTTCATACATTTATGAACCAGGATGCAGAGTTTGAACTTGATGCGCTCGCCTACTCTCAGCCACTGAAGCTCGTCTTGTATCGCGGTTGAAATGTGGTCGAACTTTTTAAGTCGCAATACCAGACGAGCAATAGCGTTGATGACCGCCTGAAGCCGAATGATACTGCGCTGTGGCAAGCCGGCAAAGGCGACATTGCAGTAGTCAATTCGGCATACATCCGGACGACATAAGCACACGATAAACAATGTGAAGTCTTGTTTTTTTCTGGCATATCAAACGGTTCTGTCCCAAGAATCATCAATACAGAATTCAACTGATGGCCTGGCCTCTGTACTATGATTATCTAATCTAATCCATGACTTCTGTAGCACCACCATCATAATTCATTAGGTTTTATATAGCACCCCTTCAAGACCATCTACTCAGGAGCGCTCCGGACTAAACCCCGGCTAAATACGACAGTCTTAAGGTTGGAATAGAACATAGTGGAATGGCCTGTGGGCACTAGGCGAAGTGTCACAAGGAGCCCATTCCAGGTAACAGGGCCAGAGATCGAGAAAGCTCGGCGCTGCTTGGTGGAGGTCTGCGAGTGAGGGACAAGAAGCTTGGCCTGCACAGATGAACGGAGAGACCCCTATTGCACAAGGCATAATTCACATGGTTGCTTCAACCAGATACGGCAAAAAATCACAACTCGTTGTAGAGGTCCAACAAACGAGAAGTCAGGCTACAGTGGTAAAGCACGCGCCATTATCTAATAAGCATAGCATCAATTAATAGAAAAATCACTAAGCAATAATTTTGAGATTATGATCACACGTAATTTCAAGATTACAATTTTACATAGTGAATGGAGGCCTGAATCCATGACTTCTGTGTTAAAAAACAAATGCACAACTAATGTGCCACTATGTTACACAGTCAAACGCGAAATCTGCCAGGGATTGCATGGCCTACCATTTGTAACGCCATAGGAGTCCTTCTTGTTGGCTTGCGTGAAGTCGAGGGCTTTTTTCCGCACCTTCCACTCTGTCGTCTTCAGCTCCGCCTCCCAGCATTCCACTTCGATCTGGCCGACTTTGTTGAGGCGTTCGTACGCCAACCTGTCAGACTTTAAGATCAAATAACAACATAGAATATCTTTTACAATGTAGCAACATCAAGTAACCATACTTGCTTCAGAGGTTATCTGTTATGTCTACCGCCATAACTAGGCATAACATTTAAATAAAGCATCTGTAAACCGAAAGAGTGCCTCAGTGATTAGAAACAATACAACCGAACTGTGTTAGGAGGGGCATGATCGTTCTTAAATATAATCTTTCTGCAAGTTCATTTAAATAGTATGAGAAAAGACAATTTCAATCATAATAAAGACCGTGCGTGCTAGATGAATAATCATTCAGATTCGCTTAATTAAATAATTCATACTTCGCTTTTGGCAAATCTTGGCATGGAAAACAATAGCTCACGAATGACTGCACCATCACGAAAACCTTTCACAAGTCTGCAAATGACAAAAATAAAGCCAAAATGATTAAATATTATAATTTACAATTTCAGTTAACAACTGGAAAATGCACACACAAGTTAGAACTATATATGTATGTATTGTATGCGTATATATGTATGCACGTGGCCCTGGCTAGAGGGACCTTTGGCTCCTTTTGGGTCTTCTGTGTAAACCAACAAAACTTATAAAAACCAAATAATAAGTTGGTTACCGAATAAACATGTTATGTTATGTTGTATATTTTTATGTATGTATATGCAAATGCATGTATGTATGTATGCATTTTTATGTATGTATTTATTTCTGTATGTATGTGTGTATGCATCTATGTATGTATGCATGTGTGTATACACTTACTATCAACGACGTTCCACAGACAGTCAAACCAATGACACGGTGATATGAAAGCCTTTAAAGATGTTTGATCTAGGCTAGACAAAGTGCATACCTTTTATCACCTGGTTCTATGCTCAATCCCTTAATTTTAATTCCATCAACGAAAACTCGGTAGTAGTTTGCACAGCTGGCTTGTGACGAAGCTTCAATTTCTACTTCATATGGCGTAACAGGAAACTCCTATGAAAAACATAACACAAGGGTAATTTGCTTCATCAGATTGATCAATGTACCACAGAAAACTCGTCACAAACGGGTTTACCAAATGTTCGAAAACAACATAAATTTACATCTCGGGTTAAAAAAATAACCAGGCCCTTTCAGGAGTAAAGATAGGCTTGGGCAAATTTTAGATTCAGGTTCATGAACAATGTTCCCTCTAAGCTGTGCGCGTGTGCGCGCGCACAGAGGTCGTAAGACGAGCGCACACAAGAAAACATGGAGCGCACACCAAAAAGTTTGTAAAGATTAGGCCACATTACAATATATCTCTGAAACACTTATGTTTTACTAATAAATCTATTTTTACATGTAAAACTTGTGAAATGCCTTAATTAACTTATTGGCTACTCCGTTGTATTTAAAAAAATGCTAAAATTTTAGGCAAAGTATCATAGTGAGTTGAAGACACGGTAACGTTGAGTATCCGCCGACTCCGCAATGCGCACAAAATTTTACTCTCCTTGAAAAAATGTTGCACAAAGGAAATTTTATGCGCACACAGACTCCAACAAATTAGAGGGAACATTGTTCATGAATACATTGAAATTCTGACATCAATGAAGGTAAAATGCTTGAAACTGTATGGAAGATAATTTTATAAGGAGCAGGACAATGGTCCCTATTTTGGGCAATCTATTGTGTTTTGCATCCCCGATTATTTGTCCATTATATAGCATATTGTTTCAGTGTCAAAAAATTAATTTCAACATTAACATGTATGGTTTGCACATGTACAACAGAATATACTTTTTAAAATAAGCATAAAACAACCCAAAAAAATTATTACTTAGAAATGTAAACAGTTAAGAAGCTAAAGCTGGTATTGCCTTCTTGAATTGAATGGCATTTCGAAAGGTCGTTTGTTGTGATAAACCCATTCTAAGTAAGAATTTCTCTTGCGATGTTGTCATCTTTAACGCATTATGAACCTCCTGGTACAACTATTCCGTAAAGGTACGTCTATATTTTTCATTTAAGACGATGAAACGATAGGCTATAATGGGCGAATCATCAGGGACGCTAAAACGATAGATTACCCTATTTCGTTCAGAAGGGCCTAACCGAAAATATGTAAATAGCTTTTCAGTGTTTATGTTAAGGCCAAACGGTAAAAGTGCATTTTGACAGTGGAGGCAGAGTTGTATTTTAGAGCATTTAATTATTTCAATGATTTTCATGATATCTGTAATGAATCCAGCTTCGATTTAAAAATATTCTTTTCAACAATCCCACTTCTATTTAAGGTAAAATTATTTTCATCAATCCCACATCTGTTTAGCAAGAATTCTTTTCGTCAATCCAACTTGTATTATATATCGGTCTGTAATTAATTCACGCAGCCCAAGGCCGGCAGACGGCGCTGGTGAGTGTCTCGTGTGTTGTGAGAGTGCAGCAAACGTTCTCTTTCTTCCGTGTAAGCATCAGATCGCATGCGTCCTGTGCAGCAGTCGAATGAAGAAATGTCTCAATAATATTATATTGATGGAAAAATATTGGAAATTTTCCGGAAAAATACACTGGAAATTTTCCGAAATTTTCCGGAAAAATATGAAATTTTCCGGACAATTTTTTCCGCCTCACAACACTAACTCCATGTTTCATTTAAATCGGCCAATCAGAGCGCAGCGCGTTCGTTTTCTTGCGTCCAATGGCAACATGCCTAACTTGTATTCGACCAACGCCGAAACCCATGCAATGGAAAGTTATTTACGACGCTAAACTACACACTTTTCATCAATCCAGCTTCCATTTTAGCAAATAACTAGTTTCATCAATCCACCTTCCATTTGGGCAAAGAATTATTTTTACCAATTCACCTTCCATTTACGCAGACACATAAGAGAAATAATAAAATACGCTAAAATACTCTGCCGGCAGCACCAGATGCGAACATTTAGTATCGGGGTGCGTAAGTTCACACATGCGTTTTCCAAAATGACGGTATCTTTTGGCATGCTGCGCGGCAGGTACTGGGTTTTCTAATGACGACACTAACCCTAAACCTGACCCTAACCAACCCTCACGACACCTTTTAACCGACACCGAGGAATCGAGAAAAACCTACGCACCCAGATACTAAATGCTTGCCGCATCATGAATTAAATACGCTAAAATACACTTTTACCGGCGAAACACTAGGACTTAACGCATGTGTAAGACTTCGAACCTGCGACTCGACTTCTCCGCTGACAATTTCTGTCAGACTTTGTTTGTAGGAGATTGCAGTGGAAAGATTGCATTCGATGTAAAAGATTCCGTCCAGCTGAAACTCTGCGACGGGAGTCTCTCCAATCAAAATCTTAAAACTAAAATCGTCGTTCGATGGCATGTTATCGACAAATTAAACACTTAAACCGAAATGTTTTTTCAATCAAAGAGCGATAATACAATAACCGTTGTGTAAAATCAGAATGTTATTATTAGCAACGACAAAAATTTTATAGCGCCATATATATCGATCCACCACTATATATTATTCGTACTCAGAATGTACTCGTAAGTCCAACATTTATAAGGTGTTTATTAAAAGGTAAACGGTAGGCAAAAGCTTATACATGAGTCATGAGTCAGGTTTTAGGGCTTTACTTAAGTTAAGGTATCATAATAAAGAACAGAATCCTGTTGCAGGAATTCTTGACTACAGATTCGATCTGACTGGGCACCGGTTGATTGGTATACTGAACTGATGCTTTAATTGTCACTTTCTTTTGTTCCATTAGGACTTGTCTAAATTCTTGGGTTATTTTGCTTCTGTTGAGGTTTTTGTATTTTAGAAGCTGTAGCCTTATAACCAAAGATGTTAGAGCCGTAGGCTAAGATATGACACTCCATGCATCTGAATGTACACCTCACCTACCTTGGGATGTCTGGCGCCACCATACGATCGGCTGGCCACTCACGTTATCAACATTGCCAACATGGCTACGAAACGAGGAGGGAATTGTTGTGCTGCAATTAATTGTAGCGTACGCACGTACAATTCTCAAAATATTTCACTATATAGATTTCCGAAAGATGCCGCAAGGTATGTATAAAGTAACCTTTAAATTGTTTTAATAAATGTTTGACGACTGCTGTCGGTGGTATAGGCTACTTGACACACTTCTCAGGACTCGGTCCGCTCGAATAAATTATTGGTAAACGATTTTTCGGAAGCTATAAAAATACTAACAAAACTCCAGGGTGAAACTTTGCGTTGCTAGAGTGATGTTTGTGCAGTCATCAAATGCTTAATTCTGATGCAAGCTTGAAATGTAGCTTTATGTTCCAATTTATACTGTTTAAATGTGTTAGTTTACGGCGGCTACAATTATCCAGTATTTGTCGTAGTGATGTGCCGCGTCTATGGTTGCTAAGAAGGCGGCCAGCCTGTCACTACGTGGCGCCACGGTTTGTGTACTTTGACCACCAGCCAAGCCGAATACACAGAGGAGATAGGAAGTGTCATATCTTAGCCTACGGCTCTAACATCTTTGTTATAACTGCTTAGACGGCGTGTTCCTCCTCTAATGCTCTTTCGTTTGGAGTGTCTGTGAGTAATTCAGCTAGCCCTAGCCTAATTGTGACGAGCAGGCCTATTATAATGAACACAGTTTACTTAAATAAATGGAAGGGGTTGGTTGCAACCATAGAGATGTATAATATATAAATATATCACTAGAGGGCTGATCTGCTGTTATTTTTGAGGCCGCCGATTCAATAATATATATTTTCGTTTATTCAACAATCCGGTTGACAAACCGCAACCGGTTACAGGGAATTGTACCATTATGCAATTCACAATCTTAACTACTAACAGAACAGACAGCCTGCAAACACAAAGCATATCCGCCCAACGGGGGCTCGAACTCGGTACCTCTCGTTCTCTTTGCCAGATGTTATCCAAAGTTATCCTTTTATTCAAAAGGCCTTGACCCTTGCGGTATACAAAATGGCGACACGATCGAAAGTTAAAAAATTATTGTGTAGTGTGTGGATGTAGCAACTTATTAAAGCCCGAAAACGAGGCCGCTGGAATATTATTTAATCGATAAGTTGTTATTTTGTGTGTTGTACTTTTTGCAAGTCGTAAGCTTTGAAAAGAAATTAAACAGTCTCGCTTAAGCTTGACTGCGTCCATGAATTTCAACCAATCAAAACGCGTCATTTCAATTTAAATTAACTGCGGAGTTCTCGATAAGGTGTTATTATATCTATGGTTGTGGCTTCAAAAATTATAGAAAACCTAGAAATACTGTAAATAACTTTGTAAACATGTTTGAAAAAAAAGAGCTGAAACAGCCAAAAAGAGCTAAAATAGCCAAAAAGAGCTAAAGTAGCCAAAAAAGAGCTGAATTAGCCACAAAGAAAAAAAAGAGCCAGAAAGGCCAAAGGGAAAAAAATGAGAAAAGATGGAGAAATACCAAAAAAGAGGGAAAAAATAGAAAAAGAGAGAAAAAGAAGGGAGAAATGAGAATTAGGCTTACAATAAAAGAGCCAATGGGCCAAGAAAAATGAAATACATTAAAAACACTAAGACGTCAGCGGCCATAGTTGCCAAAGGACGTCGTTAAACAACTGGAATCATCATCATCAAAAATTAGCGAAGGGAATATCAACGAGGTAATAGAAGAACGGGGAATATACGTCATGTTCCCTCTAGCGATGATAATAATATCTCATTGGTTGCAACCCGTTGCAACCTACCCAGAGTAAAATATTGCAACCAAGCCTGAAGCAATGCATAGACATTGTTTATGGAAAATTTTATCGACAGCGTTGTTTTAACCCATTCCCGCCTGAATTGTTTTTTCGGAATATCATTAAATTGATGGTACCCATAGTGGGACAACAATAGTGCAACAAGGATTACAGATAAACATAATAAAGTATATAGTTTCTGAATCAGCAGACTTCTGGCTTTGAAATGTATATTTTCATTGTAAACAAAACTTGATTTATATAGCGGCTTTCGAATGCCAACATGCATTACAGTCACCGATACACAAATGGACGTTGCATTTTTATCTGTAATCCTTGTTGCAACAGGTTGTTATCTTAGTATTTTTGTATTTTCAAGTCTCATGATATTTGCTTAGCATAGACTCTGCACCTTCTCCTAACTTGTGTATTGGATGGAAGATGCTTGACAAACAGCCTAGGAATGGGGGAGGGTGCCTACCAGGACCTGGCATGACAGCATCTCAAGTGTGGGTTCAGTTGATCAATAGTCATGGATTTCTGGAAAGTCAGCAACCCCCATAGCATTTTGTAAGCCTATAAATGCTTCAACTTCCAGTCTAGTAAAAGGTAGCTGGACAGGACCCATGCTGGATGATGTGTCCTGCCTAGATCGTACCTCTCCGACTTCATCATAGTTTAGCATTGCGGAGTCCAAAAGACAAGGTTTGGTATCAGACTTTCCTCAAATCGCAAACCATGCCTGTCCAAAACTAATGTCTTCACCGGCGATCTCCGATGAATTCATCGTCAGAAGGTGAAAATTCATCAAAATTCATAATAGGAATCATTCATGACACGCCTCAAACATTCAGAGCTCGGGATACTTTTATCCATCAATTCAGACTTTTTTTTCTAAGTAATGTCTAACTTTCTGTCAAAAACTTAGACTCCAAAACACGCGAAATTTTCCGGACATCATTACTGATGCTATTTTTAGGTATGACATAGCGATATTATAAATAGTTTCTAGTCTGTTTCAACGCCTCCCATTTCGGGTCCCTAGGGACCCGATCCGGCGGGAATAAAATAAAACGACTAAATTCATTGTGAAGCCCAGTTCTTTTTCAAACTTATAGCACCAAACAACACTAAATTGCTTTAAAACATTCAGCTAGATTCAGGGGTGCAAAAACCAAACTTTTTCAAAATGAAAAGTGTTTTTTTTTTTTTTTTTTTATTTGTTTTTTTGGTTTTATGATTCTAAGATTTTCCTATAGGCCTATCCGGATCATAAAACTCATAAAAATGGCATAATACCGTTCAAATTAATCAGATGCATATAAATGAAATTAACTAGAACCGCAGAATGTCATAAAACGAAGTTAACAAAGACCATACAACAATTGCAAAGAGAGTTGAAGAGACAACATTTTTGGCATTTATAATTTTGAAATTTGTAAAAAAAACAAAAAACAAAAATTGGCATTTTTTTGTTTTTGTTTTGTTTTTTTAAACACCAAAAAACTAAAAACCAAAAAACCAAGCCTTTAACAGCCCTGGCTACATTACGAAAAAACACAAAACCGCCAAAATTACTGTCGATTGCCGAAAATAAATTGTGACTTTTCGGTAGCTATAATCAACTGCCTGCCAAGAAATTAGGTCACATGGACCCAGAATTATCTATACAAGGTAGGTGATTGAGTTTCGCTATTATTTAGCGCTTATACCGAGCGATGGTGTTGCACCCAGCACCTGTTGCATCTAGCCCCGGTCTCCCCTACTATAGGCCTATTTAGATAATCAAATCGATTGCACTACTGTCCACCCCTATGCTTTTGAACCGTTTTCCAACTAAAAGTCCAAGTTATTACCTTATAATATTTAGCTTAATAGAGCTCATAATCACAGTTCTCCACACGTACGTGTACGCCCGATCTAAACTATATCCCGTTTTAGGTTAAGTAGGTCTAATGTACACGTAAGGTCGAGTCGACTTTTACGGCCCTGCAACCACAAGATGTCGCTAAAAACCAACAAATGACAATCCTTTGCAAACACCTTTAAAACGCTTTCGACCTAAGTTATATAATATGCGTCAATTTTTGTTTATTCATTACGTCGAACCGCCCGACATGGAGACGTCTTTAAATAAACGTTATAATCACTACAGTAATGCGAATCGGGCAATGTGAACGTCAACGACCGCGAAAGCCATATGGCATAATATTTATTATAGGGCCTATAGGCCTACATGTAAGAAGTGGCTGAACATTGGAAACTACGATCCGCCATTAAGAAAGCAGTGCAGATTGTTGAACTTGTATTATTTTGTCCTTTGCATGATGATGATGATGATAATGATGATGATGATGATGATGATGATGAAGATGATGATGATGATGATGATGATGATGATGATGACGAAAATGATGATGATGATGATGATGATGATGATGATGATGATATGGGCTCTCTTGCACCCTAGACCCGGGCAGACTGCCAGACTCCCTAGACACGCATCTTTGAATGACTTGGTCTATCGAGCTCTGGTCCGCGCAGGCTTCCGCTCAACGAAAGAACCATCGGGTAATATCCTGTTCGATCTCGTTAAACCGAATTGGGTTTAACGTGAGATCGGACCGGGATGGCCTCCCTAGTCCCGTGGCGGGTGGGCCGATGCCTAGTCTGGGATGCGACTGTGACTGACACCCTCTATTTACCAGACACCTCGCAGACAGTCGGAGCGGCGGCCGAGAAAGAGACGCGACCAGCAAACATGAATAAAATACAGCCCGTAAAAACAAAGTTTTTTACTATATCCATCTAGTATCCTATAATGCTTCTTACGAAGCAGTTAGGCCTACCTCTACAAATATATAGTCCGCGTTCATTTTACGACATAGCATGCGTTTAATGAGGCAGCGCACCCGTTTCTGTTGCGGCCAATGGCAACGCTGGCCAATGGCAACGCTTCGTATCGGAAAAGGGGATTCCCCGATTCGAAAAGTTGAGTCCCCGATTCTATAAACTAGCCTTTTTTGGGGAGCTGAAATTTTGATAGAATGAAGTGTCTGCGAGGGCGAGTCTATCTGCCAAGTTTCATGACGATTGAATGATTGTAGGCCTAAGTGATCGAATTAGTCGTCGCAAGATTTGACTTTTTAGCCTGTGGCTCAAGCAATCAATCAAGCAAGATTCCCGCAAGTTAAACTAGATGGATAATAAAATACAGCCCGTAAAACAAAGTTTTTTACTATATCCATCTAGTATCCTATAATGCGTCTTATGAAGCAGTTACCTCTACAAATATATAGTCCGCGTTCATTTTACAACATAGCGTCCGTTTAATGACGCAGCGCACCCGTTTCTGTTGCGGCCAATGGCAACCCTGGCCAATGGCAACGCTGCGTATCGGAAAAGGGGATTCCCCGATTCGAAAAGTTGAGTCCCCGATTCTATAAGCTAGCCTTTTTTGGGGAGCTGAAATTTTGATAGAATGAAGTGTCTGCGAGGGGCGAGTCTATCTGCCAAGTTTCAGGACGATTGAATGATTGTAAGTGATCGAATTAGTCGTCGCAGGATTTGACTTTTTAGCCTGTGGCTCAAGCAAGATTCCCGCAAGTAAAAGTAGATGGATAATAAAATACAGCCCGTAAAAACAAAGTTTTTTTTACTATATCCATCTACTATCCTATAATGCGTCTTATGAAGCAGTTACCTCTACAAATATATAGTCCGCGTTCATTTTACTTCATAGCGTGCGTTTAATCAGGCAGCGCGCCCGTTTTTGTTGCGGCCAATGGCAACGCTGCGTATCGTCGGAAAAGTTGAGTCCCCGATTCGAAAAGTTTAGTCCCCGATTCTATAAGCTTGCCTTTTTGGGGGAGCTGAAATTTTGATAGAATGAAGTGTGTGCGCGAGGGCGAGTCTATCTGCCAAGTTTCAGGACGATTGAATGATTGTAAGTGATCAGAATTAGTCGTCGCAAGATTTGACTTTTTAGCCTGTTGCTCAAACAAACAAACATTCAAGATTTCCGTAAGTTAAAGTAGATGGATAATAAAATACAGCCCGTAAAACAAAGTTTTTACTATATCCATCTAGTATCCTATAACGTGTACTCTGAAAATAGTCCGCGTTCATTGTACAACATAGCATGCGTTTAATGAGGCAGCGCACCCGTGTCTGTTGCGGCCAATGGCAACGCTGGCCAATGGCAACGCTGCGTATCGGAAAAGGGGATTCCCCGATTCGAAAAGTTGAGTCCCCGATTCTATAAGCTAGCCTTTTTGGGGAGCTGAAATTTTGATAGAATGAAGTGTCTGCGAGGGGCGAGTCTATCTGCCAAGTTTCAAGACGATTGAATGATTGTAAGTGATCGAATTAGTAGTCGTCGCAAGATTTGACTTTTTAGCCTGTGGCTCAAGCAAGCAAGCAAGATTGCAAGATTGCAAGATTTCCGCAAGTTAAACTAGATGGATATAAATAAAGCCCGTAAGAAACAAAGTTTTTACTATATCCATCTAGTATCCTATAATGCATCTTATGGAAGCAGTTACCTCTACTAAATATATAGTCCGCGTTCATTTTACGACTGCGGCCAATCACAACGCTGGCCAATCACAACGCTCCGTATCGGAAAAGGGGATTCCCCTGATTCGAAAAGTTTAGTCCCCGATTCTATAAGCTAGCCTTTTGGGGAGCTGAAATTTTGATAGAATGAAGTGTGTGCGAGGGCGAGTCTATCTGCCAAGTTTCACGACGATTGAATGATTGTAAGTGATCGAACTAGTCGTCGCAAGATTTGACTTTTTAGCCTGTGGCTCAATCAATCAAGATTCCCGCAAGTTAAACTAGATGGATGGATAAAATAAAATACAGCCCGTAAAAAAACAAAGTTTTTTACTATATCCATCTAGTAGGCCTATCCTATAACGTGTACTCTGAAAATAGTCCGCGTTCATTTTACAACATAGCACGCTTAACGAGGCAGCGCGCCCATTATTGTTGCAGCCAATCACAACGCTGGCCAATCACAACGCTGCGTTTCGGAAAAGGGGATTCCCAGATTCGAAAAGTTTAGTCCCCGATTCTATAAGCTAGCCTTTTTTGGGGGAGCTGAAATTTTGATAGAATGAAGTGTGTGCGAGGGCGAGTCTGTCTGCCAAGTTTCACGACGATTGAATGATTGTAAGTGATCGAACTAGTCGTCGCAAGATTTGACTTTTTAGCCTGTGGCTCAACCAATCAATCAAGCAAGCAAGCAAGCAAGCAAGATTCCCGCAAGTTAAACTAGATGGATAAAAAGACCTTCCTCTCTCCTCCACGCACGTGTTCATCCCTCCGGCTTTTGAAACTATGGGCCCGATAAACGACGAAGGCCGGGACTTTTCTATCGGAACTGGGACGAAAAACAAGCATGATCACGAGGGACCCACCCTCGAGAAACATCTTTCCTTTTTCAATTTTCAGCGAATATCATTAACGATATACAACGCTATCGGATTTCGGGGCACCTTCGCCAGCCATGACAATGACGAGTAGGATCATCTCCAAAAACTACCACATCGACAATGAGTAATATTCAAGTCCCTGAATGATCATGTGTACCTCGGGGCAAATAATAATAATAATAATAATAATAACAATAATAATAATAATAATAATAATAAAATAAAGTTACTTTTATAATAATCAGTCTGTACATAAGTTTGTTGGCTTTATGAAGAAATAAATTTGTTTTTATAATAATAATAATAATAATAATAATAATAATAATAATAATAATAATAATAATAATAATAATAATAATACTAATAATTAAATAATAATAATAATAATAATAATAATAATAATAATAATAATAATAATAATAATAATAATAATAATAATAATAATAATAATAATAATAATTATAATAATAATAATAATAATAATAATAATAATAATAATAATAATAATAATAATAATAATAATACTACTACTACTACTACTACTACTACTACTACTACTACTACTACTACTACTACTACTACTACTACTACTAATAATAATAATAATAATAATAATAATAATAATGTCATAAACACTGGAAACTCTCAGTCATTCCTAGTCCGTTTTCCAACCTTGTGATAGGCCTAATTAGTCTGTGTAACTACCGGTGATTACTGGTTAGTCTATATATGCAGGCACTTATAGGCCCTTTAGGATCTACGATGACGTCACTCTATGTAACGCACAAGGAATGTGATGTCCAATGCAGCATTTATGAGCGGAGGATTCTACGGAATCTCAGAAGGACTAAGTAAGTAAGTGAGTAAGTAAGTAAGTAGGCTAAGTACTTGCGTTAGTAGCCTTTATTTGCAATTGACAAGCGCACTTGTGTCATTATATCTCTTGCCTCTGAGTAAGAGCTTTTTCGTCCTCAACGAAACCCGCCTTAGCAGCTCGTCTGCCATTTCTCTCTCTGGAAAACCGGACTCTGATCTCCACTGGATAGATCTGACACGACGCTGCTCTCTCCAATTAGCTGGTACCCGGCAATAGGCTTTAGAGTAGCACCTTCTCCGTCAGTTTGCTCGTCCTCCTATCTCACCTGTTAATTTCACCTCTCCTCCGTTTGTATTCTGCTCTCCTACTTTCTTCTCAAGGCTGAACACTGAACTCTTCAAGCTATCCTGACTCTAGTCCTGCACGACGACACGACCATGCGGTCCACCACCGTCACGGATGATCACCGTAGCACCAGTCCTTGCTGTCTTCTCGGCTTGACCTCCCCGGATTTTGACCTGGCACCGAAACGAACAGAGGAGTTTGGCTATTGCGGACTTGATCTGATATAAAACGCGCCGGTGTATAAGCTGGTCTCCCAGGCCTGACGCGACTTTTTTGTCGCTGAGAAATTTCGAAGATTTAGGCCTACATTAAATTACACATTAGAAATTTGAAGTTTACGATTCAATGGTGATGGCGGTGCTAAAGCAGGGCAAATCAGGGCAAATATCCTGGTAAAAGGACTTTGCCCTGGTCGTTGCCCTGTCACAAGGTTGCCAGCATTTTTACCCTGCAGAGAATTTATCTGGGAAATAAATCGTACCCTGAACTGTTTACTTGTATAACTGCCCTGGCTATGCCCTGGTTACAAACACGTCTGTCGCCGTACAAAGTAATCTTAATTAATTACTGTTTGATTACTTGCCTACTTGATAAAGGTGCCAAATAGTGATGAACGAATTTGGACTCTGTGTTTCTTACTTACTTCCCTGCAGTTCTTACTTACTTACTTCCCGGCAGGAGCGCTCCTCCCTTTTGTGCCTCCGTCGTCTATTGATCTTCGACAGCAGCGCCACCACATCCGGCGCTTGACCGAGATTAGCGCCTCCAGCGACTGCTAGTTTGGTCTGCTTTAGATGCGGAAAATTTTGCAACAGCCATCGAAAGCAGCATTCGCGAACATCGCCCCCACCCATCCACCCCCACTCTCTTACTTACCCTCCCACTCCTACATGTACACACCCTCCCTGCCTCCCTCCCTCCCACCCCATCAAGACGTGGGCGGACAGGCCGCATAGAACTGTAACCGATCAATAGTTCTATGTGCCATCGTCTGTTTCCCTGCGTCTCTACGTACGCCTCTGTTTCATAGCGCTCTGCGTCTTGCATCTGTATCAGCCACCATACAAGCCAACCCAACCAGCCAGTCAACCAACCAGTCAACCAACCAGCCAGCCAATCGGCCAACCAACCAGTCAACCAACCAGCCAACCAGTCAGCCAATCGGCCAGCCAACCAACCAGTCAACCAGCCAGCCAACCAATCAACTAGCCAACCAACCAGTCAACTAACCAGTCAACCAGCCAGCCAACCAATCAACTAGCCAACCAACCAGTCAACTAACCAGTCAACCAGCCAGTCAATCGGCCAACCAGTCAGCCAGTAAAGCCTGTCGGTCTGTGTGTGTACCTGCCTGGGTTTATCTTTCTATCTATGCGTACTTGTCTGTTTCCTCGCCATCCTTGACCTTGCTCATCTTCATTCTCCTTCTCTTCCTCCTCTTCCTTCACGTCCTTGATTCTCCTCCTCTTATTCCTCCTCTTCCTCCTCTTTCTCCTCTTCCTTCTCGTCGTCGTCCTCCTCCTATTCCTCCTCGTCCTCCTCCTCTTTCTCCTTTCCGCTCCTCTTCCTCTTTCTCCTCTTCCTCTCCTCCTCCTCTTTTTCTCTTCCTTCTCCTTCTCCTCCTTCTTCCCTCTTCCTCCTCCTCCTCCTCCTCTCTCCCTCTTCCTCTTAGCCTTCATTCAAGCATCCCTAGCTCTCTTCTGGCGCTGCCACATCAGCGCGTGGCCCACGGAGCAGCCGACAAATACTCGGCCGCGTACACACGCACGCACGCACGCACGCACGCGCACACTCACCCACACACCAGCAGCATCAGCATCAGCATCACGGCAGCAGCATCTCTCCATCTCGTGTAAACACTGCGTCTGGAATAAGCTGTAAGACACAGGCGGAACAGCAGACGGACAGACACGTCCACAGAGGCACAGATAGGAACGGACAGAGTGAGACAGCGTCTTGCCCCGTGCGTCGGGGACATGCATAGACCCGACCCAGAACATACAACGTCTCCGGTCATCGACGGAGGAAGCCACCACCACGAAGGCCTTCTTCCACCGTCCATCATCCTCTCCATCGCTGCCATAACTGCCGCACTCTGGTAGTGCCAGGCCAAAGACTCGATAAACGAAGGAGGGCAACGAACGCCAAACAGCTCTCCTATGACGCAGGGTCGTTAAACGGGAATCTACTACATGTTGTACTACTGCCGCCAGCCCACCATGATCGACCGCGAACCGCTCCAGGAAGACAGCCCCGCCGCCGCCTGCCATGAGGGTCACGGGCCACGGCTCATAGAAACGGAAGAAGGCCTCACTGTACTTCACTACTCCCGCCTAGCGTCAGACAGGATACGGATACCCCCGATGGAAGGTAGGGGTCGTAGGCCTACCCTCTCATCGGATTCGCTCCCTGCTGTTCCAGAAGTCACGATGTGGCCCACACAGATGACGTACGATGCCTACCACGATGCGGACTTTACACTGGCTCCCATGAACGGTGTATTTCAGCCGTCTAGCGGTGGAAAGCAGGAAGTGTTCGTAACTCGGTCAGGACAGGGTGATAGCCAGGCTTTGATTACGAAGTCTTCAACAACGAGAAGAATGTTCAGAGGTGGGATGTTTTCTGCACCTAGTGGCCTGGATTATCAAGACTTCGCGCCGGAAGTTTCAGGATTTGACGAACCTGGAGGACTGAAATGTACAGAGACCTTCGCGTAAGAATTTATTCTCTTCTCTTCTCTTCTCTTCTCTATTCTTTCTTCTCTTCTCTTCTCTTCTCTTCTCTTCTCTTCTCTTCTCTTCTCTTCTCTTCTCTTCTCTTCTCTTCTCTTCTCTTCTCTTCTCTTCTCTTCTCTTTCTTCTCTTCTCTTCTCTTCTCTTCTCTTCTCTTCTCTTTCTTCTCTTCTCTTCTCTTCTCTTCTCTTCTCTTCTCTTCTCTTCTCTTCTCTTCTCTTCTCTTCTCTTCTCTTCTCTTATCTTCTCTTATCTTCTCTTCTCTTCTCTTCTCTACTCTACTCTACTCTACTCTACTCTACTCTACTCTACTCTACTCTACTCTACTCTACTCTACTCTACTCTACTCTACTCTACTCTACTCTACTCTACTCTACTACTCTACTCTACTCTACTCTACTCTACTCTACTCTACTCTATTACATTACATCACATTACATTACATTCTATTACATTGCATTATATTGTCACGCAGGCAACAGCGCTCTTTTAACTGGCTTTCAATATTCAGTGACACGCACGCACACACATACACACACAAGCGCGCGCACGCAAGAACACTAGCACTCACATACATGTACAACATGATGTATATTTTTCATAATTTTTAAACATGTGATCTCTTTCCGCGGACACGATATCATGAATGAAATAGATTGTATTACTATGTATGAGTTATTAGCTATCTACGAGATACGATATCAAACGTCCCTGAGGCAGCGAACGCTGTCGGAATCACAAACAGACTTTAACCTGCAGCGAGAAGTTCAAAACACGAAAAAAATCCTATAGGGACCAACCATCACAAATGGTCCCTAGCTATATTGGTTGTAGCGTACTAAACTCAGCTGCTAGATTGATTGCCCGTCTACCCCGATACTCTCTCACATATTTACCTTTTACAGTATGGGAATTGTAAAAAAAAATAACTGGGGGGAGGGTTAGACGTTGATTTATGTGCAGTTTGGGTGTGAAATGTAGACTTTACTATGGGATCCTAAGAAGGACTGGGGGGGTTCAACCCCCACAACCCCCCGACAATTCTCACCCTGACCTCCTACATGTTTGAGCAACTACATTGGTTGCCTCTCTCTGCCCGCATTCAATTCAAAATCCTTATTCTGAACTTCAAAGGCCCAACGCGGTCTTGCCAGGAAATACTTAATGGACCTAGTTCTTCGGACCTAGTTCTTCGGCCTCATGCAGCTTCCTCTCACCGTTCACTTCGCTCCTCTAATAGACTTGACCTTCTGTTTCCCCGTTCTGGAACTGCTATGGCTCAATCTCGCTCTTTTGCTTCGATTGGTGCCTCTCTTTGGAATGCTCTTTCTCCTTCAGCTCGCACTACAATTCTTTCTGGCAGCCTCTCCTCCTCTTTCTCTTTTCTTATAACCTGCTTCTTCTCTCGGGGTCTTGCGCACTGGGAGCGCTTCTAATGGTTCATCCTACAAGGGGCGCTTTACAAATGTTTAGATACAATACAATACAATACAATACATCATATGCGACTCTTTGCTTGTGCTCCCGGTTCGTCTCCCGATGGCGGGTAGAGATTAAGTATCGGGCTAGCACGGTGCCACGGTCCATACACACGGGGTCCTTAAAAGGTGGGGCACTCAATCAAACGGGCAAAGGTTGTGAAAGATCTCACCTAACGAATTCATCGAAGCCATAAAAACTAAATAATCTCACGAGTCGTCCGTTGTTTCGTATAGGTCTACAACACCAAGGGCCAACCGTTAGGCCTTATTCAAATTTCTTCAGCTGGGAGTCCCTGCTGTCCCTGTTGATTCAAGACTCAGTAAATGTAAATGTAAACGTTTTTCTATAAAAATTATGCTCATTTTTCAACGAATTGATCGAGTGAGATCCTTCACCACCGTTGCCTGTTTGAATGGGCGCCATGCCACTGTCCCCGTTTAGAGACCACTAGCCAAAGATTTACCCCTATATACACGGTGGAACGGAAAAAACCCGAAACTCTCCTATTGCTGCAATAATTTATGTAATAATTTGTACATTTTAATGAAACATGGAGAAACTTCAGTTTATAGGACACCATCAGATAACCGTTAGGCCTTATTCAAATTTCTTCAGCTCAAAAGTCTCTGCTGTCCCTGTTGATTCAAGACACAGTAAATGTAAATGTAAATGCTTTTCTATTACAGCTTGCTCATTTTTTCAACTGAATTGATCGGGTGACGCAGTTCTTCGACCACCGTTGCCTGTTTGAATGGGCGCCACAGACCATTTAAGGTCCCCTATTTGGAGACCGTGCTAGCCCAAGATTAAATCTATATATATCGTTTGTGAGAAGTTCAATGATGTAAGGGTGCTCGAGTATAGCAATGATGTAAGGGTGACCCTATTATACTAGTCACGGGACTTGTTCCCTTTAGGGTTCTCTATCCCCATTGTTTTCCGACTATCATACTGTAATTGTGATGATTGTATGCTTTGCTTCTGTTGGAAACAATAAAATTTATGGTTATGGTTATATCCTGCGACCCCGGCCTCATGATTTCATTCTGCCGGCAAGGGATGATCGAAATTTCATATCTAGAGTTACTGTAGTAGAGTGCTTTATGGCGTATTAGGCTAAACAATAATTTTCTTTAGTAATAGGCCTCAGTCTTTAATACATTGTATTGTATTGTATTTGGCTATTTATAAAGCGCTTCTAACAGCAAAAAGCCTTTCAGAAGCGCTCCCAGTGCGAGCAACCCGAGGGAAAAGGCAGGATTTTAGTTTAGAAAAAGATGAGGAGAGACTACCAGAAAGGATGGCAGAGCCGGAGCGGACCGGTGGAGGAAGTCCATTCCACAGTCGAAGGACCTATCATGCAGGCGAAGGATCTGGATTGAGCCATCGCAGTCCTGACACGGGGAACAAAATGGTCTAGCCGATCAGAGGATTCAGGGAAGTGGCAGAGAGGGGGCGAAGCCTCTCAGCCAGTTGACTATTATTTCTGTCTAATAAATATCTAAACTGCATATTTTGTAACCTTGGTGCGTTTGTTGGCAACGACTTTGTGCAATAAAGGAATAGCACTATAGTAGCATCTGCATCGGGCGAGAAGCGAACTGCGATCCCGCAATAATTCCGCACGCTCTCTAACACAGAGGCGCATAGGACGCAGCATAATATAATGATTGGAAAAATGTATAGAGAGCAAACAATGTTAGTTAATTGAAGGCTTTGGGGACTCGATTAATATGTTTGTAAAGGTTTGTATTATGTGTCAACGAGTTTGTGCAATAAAGGAATATGCATGTAGTAGCATCTGCATCGGGCGAGAAGCGAACTGCGATCCGCAATATTTCCGGAGTTTCACGCTCTAACACAGAGCAATTGCAGTACTTATAGGACGCAGCATATAATGATCTAACCAGTGTAGCTAACTGGGCCAGTAACCACACCATAGGTTCCACTTCCTCGTAGTCTTATCTAAATATTATTATTTCCTGTTATGCTGTTCTGTACATTGGCTCTTGTCATTACATAATTGGGACCAAACGTACAATAAATCCTAATCTAGCACCATGATACAATCGAATTCACATTGCTCAGCGCCATGTGCTTGTGTGCGTGTTTGTGTGTGTGTTTTTTGTGTGTTTGTGTGTGCGCGTTTTTGTGTGTTTTTGTGTGTGTTTTTGTGTTTGTGTGTGTGTTTGTTTGTGTGTTTCTGTGTTTGAGGGGGTGAGAGAAAGAGAGGGCCAGAGAAGAAGCAGAGTGAGAGAGCGAAAGACAGAAAGAGATATGTCGTGCATAATGAACAACATGCAGGACTCACTGCAAGGCAGCAGCAGAACTGGAGTCTGCGCGGTGCAGAGGAGTTTTTACAAGGATGGGACGCTACAGGGAAGAGGGAGCTGAAAGCGGAAGAGAGGAAGGGAGACGGAAGATGAAAGGGGCAGTGGGATAGAGGAAGGAGAGCGGAAGAAGGGAGAGAAAAGCGGAAGAGGGAAGGGAAAGTAGGAAAGAGGAAGGGAGACATAAGGGGGACCAAAAGTGGAAAAGGGAAGGGAAATTAGAGGAGAGGAACGAAAAGTGGAAGAGGGGATAGAAAAGTGACTTGTTTAGGCTCAGTCTAATCTCTGTTCGCTCGTTTTATTATCGGCTTCCGTATCAGCGATCTCTTCGAGTTCTTCCGTACTCAGCTCTTGGAGATCCCCGTATTTTTCCAAGCTCCCACGCTAGCTGTAGCCTAGGCCTGTATAATGCAAGTTGACTCTTAGATAACCCATTGTCTGCATCATCTCTTGTTTAAACAATACTAAGTGACTTATGGTATGTCTGTCTATATGTCTCTCTGCTTGTACATGTACATCTATCTGTTTATCTGCATCTGTGTGAGTCTCTGTGTATGGTTGTCTGTTACCTAGATGAAGGCATAATCTTCCTTACGTTGCTCCTTTTCATTGTTCGCTCACAAATTAATAAAACGAAAACGAGATAAGCACAGTGCGAAATTCCGACGAAAAATGTTTCAAATTGATAAATTACTAATTAATATTTTAAGAGCACATATTGCGCATCTTCATATCTGTCGATAACGCTAACTGGTCGACTATATAATTGCTTTATGGAAACAAAACAGCAACGATAATAAATTATGCGTAATTGTCTGGCGGGTTGTGCTCCATGTTTACCTCAAGCCATGTTTACCTCAAGGATATTTGCGTTTCAGTATATCTTCCTTCCCCAGTCGCGGCTTTCTCTGCTCTGCCACGCAAGGCGACTTGGTTGTTCCTCTGGTTCGGACTTCCACGGTTCAGCAGAGAAGTCTTGCTGTCGTCGGTCCATCCTCCTGGAACAAGCTATAGTTCCTAACAACCTGCTTCATGAACTCCTCGACCTCTTTGCCTCTTCCACGTAAACGCTTGGAGACCATCCTGTTCGATCGTGGTTCAATTGTGTTTGGTCGAGAGCGCCTCTGATGAGCCTCTCTTGATTGTGGCGCTATATAAATTGGCGATTACCATTAGCATTGCCATTACCATTGCCAATAACAGTAGTAGCAGCAGCAGCAGCAGCAGCAGCAGCAGCAGCAGCAGCAGCAGCAGCAGCAGCAGCGGCAGCAGCAGCAGCAGCAGCAGCAACAACAGCAGCAGCAGCAACAACAACAACAACAGCAGCAGCAACAACAACAACAACAACAACAACAACAACAACAACAACAACAACAACAACAATAATAATAATAATAATAACAACAACAGTGAACTAATAATAATAATTATTATTAAGCGGGTACATAATAATAATTATGTATTCCTGCAGAGATCTCGTCACTCGTGCGAATGCCTGGCTTCGTCAGAATCCGCAACTGATTGTGCGCTCATGCGAGACGATCACGTCGTCGACGTCACGCGCCGTCGAAGTCGGTGACACGGAGAGCATGGTGAGAGAGAGTGACGTGACACAAGATGGCGCCCAGTCCTACTGCTTTTCAGCTCTCAGGTGAGGAGGAGGAGGCAAGTCACAGAATGGATGACGTCATTTGCTGTGTTTGAAACGGATCGAAGAATTTAGAAACCTACGTTTAGACTCATGTATATGTTATGTAATTCATTCATTCATTCATTCTGGAGATTTATATAGCGCCCCTTCGAGAAACCTATTCAGGAGCGACCATATAGGCTACAGTAGTAGTTGTATTTTATGTATATATATATATGCCAGTTATTAAGTATGTATGTATGTATGTATGTATGTATGTATGTATGTATGTATGTATTGTTGTGTGACCTTATTTTCCGACCTCTGGTGACATTATTTTCCTATTTAAGTCTCTGCGTTGTAAAGAGGTTTGAGATTGGCTTTAGAGTTTGTGTAAGAGACACAGCGTTGTGTTCTCAAGTTAGGGCAGCCAATTCTCCTTTGTATTGTCTTATTAGATTTCTGGTTCTTCGCAATTGTAAAGAAGCTACCACGTTTAGGCTTTATGTTAAACTTTTAGTATAGTTGTTCGACTTCGAATGTTTTCTTTGTCGAACGTCTTGAACGAACTACTACGCAGTCTGGTCATGTGAGTTTCTTGTATCGTTCCAATAGAGGAAATTCGAATGTTATGTCTCTTTAATCTCTTGTTGCAAATATAATATCCTTTCAAAAACCTCTTCCAAGCGAGTTTCATCTTTAATTTAACCCTAGTTTAAGAAAGGATGTTACATATGGGGGCTCGTCCGAAAATTTTGAAGTGAAATTTTGAAAGTTGGAAATTCTGAAATTTATTCAGCTAAGTGGGAAATTGTACATATTTTCACTCAAATTTTGTAATTGGTCGACTGAAGGGTCGATAAAGTGTACGAAATGGCTATGCCCGTCACAGGTCCGTTGTTTTCAGTAGATGACATTTTAGAATGGTCTGTGGATGAATTAAGACAGCGTTTGGATAGTTTGGGGCAGGAGAGTAAGTCACTGAGTAAAGTACAGCTGCAAAAGGCCTTATTGAAAGTAGTGTCGCCGCAAGTGGGTAAGGAGGTGCAGATGACAAAGGAGGAGCAGGACAGACAATTGCGTAGAGAGGAAATAGAGTTTGAATTGGCAAAATTGAGGTTAGAGGCGGAAGAACGTAAAACTCAGTTGGAAGCCGAGGAACGCAAAGAGGAACGGAGAAATAAGTTAGAGGCGGACGAACGTAGGGCAGAGTTGGAGACGTCTAAAGTAAAGGGTGCTTTGGAGGAGCGTAGGTTGCAAGTTGAGTTTGAAGAAAAAAAACTGAGATTGGAAATGGAGGAAAAAGAGAGAGTTCGGAGATATAAATTGGAATGTCGAGAGTGTAAGGTAAGTGAGGGTGATGAGGAAGGGCAGGACAATTTTAGAATAGCGTCAGCAGTTAGGCTGGTACCAAAATTCGATGAAATGGCGGTTGAAAATTATTTCATGAGTTTCGAGAAGGCAATGGAAATTCATAAGTTCCCAAAGAATAAGTGGACAGCATTGTTGCATTCACAATTGGTTGGCAAGGCAGCGAAGGTGTTTTCAGAATTGACGTTGGAAGACTGTAAAGACTATGACAAGCTCAAACAGGCTGTACTGACCGCATATGCTAGAGTTCCTGAATATTACCGAAAACGTTTTAGGTCTTTAACTAAAATGTCAGGGGAGACTTATTCGAATTTCGCCTTTCGTCTTGGTTTGCCTTTG